>JACXGJ010009667.1:0-23765 GCA_016801105.1 Esox niger | reverse complement strand
AAGATCAACAACACCATCTAAATTAATAAATATAACTTCTAATATAGTTTATTGAAACATTCTCTTAAATGGGATTAGTTTTGAAGATAATAATGTTGATAATAGTAATCAAAATGTTGCCAACTTATCTCCAACATCCATCTTAGACCCAATCCCGAAAAATATCCCTCCACCAGATTCCACAGCACATTAGTTGGTCTCAGTATCAGATAGGCTGAGGTTCTTCTTGGGGAGGTTGTAGACACAGCTCTGTGTAGGAGACCACTCCTGTCATGGCTGAATCAATAGACACTATTCTCATTCACATGTTTATGGGTATATTGTTCCGTTCAGAGTGACAGAGTTTCCTGGCTGAATTGATTCACGCACAGGCTGCTGGAGCACAGAAATTATTCCATACTCAGAACCTGACAAAAAACCCAATACACATTCTTTAGACATTTTAGATAGAGCCACAGTGTCACTAGACCCCAGTCTCAGCCCCAAGGTTTGAGTGGGGTCAGTTCTCTTCCATTGCAAATCCTTTATAAATCTAAGGAATGCACTCTAAGTATTCATTTTCTTCTTAAATTTAAGATGACATGAACTCCTGGACCACACCTCAGAAGTACCAATACTGAAAGATTCGTAGCTGTCCCTGTCTAAAGTATTTCTGGTTGTATTGCAGATTCAAGACGATCCCCGACAATTCCAGCTGCCATTCCCCAGACCATTTCTACCAACTGATTGTTCCGGTCCTTGTCCATCTGGTCATGCTGAAACGGCCCACATGCAGTAATTAATTACTAGAATTTCTACTCTTCAAATGTTCACCTAGCACAGCCAGAAGAGGACTGCCACCGCTCATAGTCTGGTTCCTCTGTAGGTTTATTTCAAGATTTCAGCGCCCTTTAGGGAGTTTTCCCAACCACAGAACATCAACACTGTTTCGGCTTGCTCTTTGGGGTTTCTGGCTTGGTGTTTTATAAAAGCAATTCATGACAATTGCTGTTGAAATGGGCCCTTACAAACTCCATTTTACTGATTGAATATCACTCACCATTTGAAAAATGCAGACTACATTTGATTAGAAGTATCTCATATTTACAATTTAGTTTTTAATTGCATAATCAGTTTTTGGTACTTGAAAATACCACCATTATCTTTACCTTTTACAGGTACAAAGGTTCCTTGTCCAGTGTCACACTTCGCAGGCGGAGGCACATATCCTCAAGTGGGTGCACCCTCAATAGGTCCTCAATTAAAGATAACGCAGGACAGCTGCCTCTATATGGGGGCCAACAAAACCAAGCGTAGAGATGCCTGGAATGTGTCCCAGCTCCTGACATCCAATCTCCACCTTGTTGCTCATTCTACTTCCACAGTACATGGCTGAATCAGAAAGTACAATATCTTCTTAAAAGATTATATATTTTAGAAATAAAAACGTCACCAACGTTAGGGAAAAATCATTCAGTCCTAGCTACCAGAATAACTACCTCATATAAATACAGTATATTAACCTTATTTCTTTATTGATAATCAAAATACCTGTAAAACATCAAGCCCTGTATGCCTCCAACTCGATGGTGGACATCACATAAGAAACATAAATTGTTGACTTACCCTTCTCCATGTGAAGCGGAAATATCAGACACAATACAATCATGGTTGAAGTTTTTACAACTTGTGTCTTGAGTGGAAAGAGTCCACCCAGTTAGACATTAAAAAAATTGGTGATTGGTTGAATTAGATGCGCCATGAATCTTCTTCTCAGACTACAGTCACAGTGTCCTGCCCGATATGACTTAGACACAGTGATAGTATTATATACTCTTAACCTCATAGAATTTGTAAAAATGTATCAGAAATGCTTGAAGACTGTCACACATTATTAACTGCTTAGCTTCTTCTTTAATGCATCCAGTCTGATTCTATAACACTAATATTTCTGTCCTTGTTGGGAACATCAACTGGTGTTGTGCGCTGAGGTCCAAGGCAGGGTAGGCAACTACTTAAACACAACAAGTTTGTAGATAGTCTGCTCACTGGTCAGGGTGAACTCCTTAGCAAACCATGAATCTATTTCCATTACATGAAACATTAGATTGGAAGCATACATGTTTTCAAGGGATCTTTACTGTCGTTGACCCATGCATGCCTCCCCTGGACGGCCCTGGACAATTCCTCACGCAAAGATGTATTTTACTACATCGATCTCAGCAAGATTCTGTAACACATTTCACCTGTTTCATCCGCATGACTGACAAATTAACCAACTGAGTGCGCGAGTTGTGGACTTACCCTTACCCGCATCTCAGCCTTTACACACTTTTACACAGTCCTCACCTCACACTTGGTTTTTGTTCCGACATGCATTCTCTGTGGGAACCTAGATATACAGGTGTTCGTCTCTACAAATCATATCCAATCAGTTACATTACCACTTTTGGACGTAGATCAAGTTCCAGAGACGATGATCAGTAGACATAGGAAGGATCTGAGCTGAATTTCAAGCGCCATAGCAAAGGAACTGATGTAAATATGGCGATGATACCAAACATACATGGAAAAGGGGTCTGAAAACTTTTGCATAATTCACTGCAAATTACAATTGATTACAAAACTTCCCTTCGGTGTCAAGGCATTGGCTGGGCCACTCAAGGACATTCACAGACTTGTGAACACCTTATGTTGTATTTGTGCAGTGTTACGCTGAAAGATCAATCTTCTACCTCGTCTTTGGTCCTGAGAGATCTGGATCAGGCATTACTTCTGTCTTGTTGCTGCAATAACTGGGGTAAAATGATCATTATACTGTAAACACAGAAGTATAATTCGAACAATAGCTATTAGCTCTTTGAAAGTGCAGTGTAACGTTGGACATGACTGGTAAACTAGAATTGTAGCATAAACTGTGGGCAAGCAAGCAAATATGTATCTTCATAGGTTGCATTTGTTTGAGAATTGTTGTCGAAGTGAGATTTTACCTACTGCCTCCTTATAGAGCCCAAATGAAGTGTTGGTGAAATAGAAAAATGAGGCTTACATACAAAGACAATTTGTAACGGATAGTAATAAGCAGCTAAACCCTTCGTCATCATTTCCATTGTATCAGATTGATTTTTACATGCTATTTTGCTGTGTACAGATACCACTGTCAACAATTGTTTTAATTGTTTTATTTTTCAGAAAAACAGTTTTCCACCTGGACATTCCATTCTTCCTGCCAAATGAGAATTAATGACATTTTCTGCAACAACAGTTTTAAATAGAAAATGCCCTATTGATGATAGATTATAAACATTTTAATTTTTACCCTGTTAAACATCCGAAAGTAATATAGGTTTAAAAAACTGCAAAATGTATCGCTTACTGTGATAAAAACCGTAGTAAAAGCATTATGGCTATCTTAATGTTTTGTGGTTTTACTAAATAATTATGTAGATATATTACTTACATAATTAAAATTAAAGTTAGCATTTTTTGCATTGCAAATACAGCGCAATGTTTTAAAGGTACTGAAATCTGTTTAATTACAAAATGCTTTTCTTGATTCTCATTCATGTTGCAGGTACCTGACCTCAGTGTACACTGCATCATTTCTGACGGTCTTGTCTTTTACTCGTCTGGCGGAGGAGCTATTCTTGGGATTGAATGTCACTGCTGCATAGTTTAATACATCACTGTTCTGGTTCTGAGAGGGTGGAGACATAACAAAATGCATAATTAAATGGCTTAATTATCATTTAATTTAGGATGTTTCTATTTTCCGATAGCAAACGTCTTATAAGGAAATTTAACATACAATCTATAACATCTGGTGTTGTAAGAGCTTTATCAATAAAGCTGCTTGGGACCCAAATCAGAAGATCAAAAGGCTACAACATCTAGAACAAGGAGCAGTTACTTCCAAGAAATCAAATAACTCTTTAAATACACAATTACAGTGAATACATGTATCATATATCTACATATATCTGTAGGGAAAACTATGGTTGTCAAAACTTTAATTAACGTTGACAAATGTACCTGATTCCCCTGCAATGTTGGGTTACATGTCTTCCCTGTATGAAGAGTTTAATAAAGATAAAGACCATTATTATTTTGGTCAAAATCAATTTTTCTACAAATGTATAGTTATTTGACATTTCATAATGGATATACATATTTTTTTCAAAATATTCATTGCATGTAGGTACGTAGAACATTAGAAATGTTTGCAAATACCTCTGCGATCTGCTCTCTGAGTGTTGCATAACATCCAGAGGAGCAGAAGTGTCACCAAACTCAGAAGAATATTGGACATTATCAAACCAAGGACAGGAGGACTCAGATCAAAAGGATTGTCATGCCCTGGGACTGTGAAAATTATTGGAAGTAACCATGTAATATTAGGACGATATAGGGGCTAAATTAATTACAAATACCTCTGAGGACAAATGCTTTTAATTACCTTGAATGTTCAGCTTGGTCCCATTCCCAAACAGAATCTCTCCACATGAGGCCACAGCACAGTAGTAAGTCCCAGTATCAGAGAGACTGAGGTTTCTCTTGGGGAGGTTGTAGACACAGCTCTGTGTAGGAGACCCAGACTCAGGGCTCTTCATACACTGACCACTCCTGTCTCCATTGGTATAAATGATTCCTGGGTGGGATTCTCCTGAATCATGTCTGAACCAATAGACACATTGTTCTCTTCCAAAGGTCTCAGTCTTTATTGTACAGCTTAGATTCATTGAGTTTCCTGTCTGAACAGACACCGATTCAGGCTGTTGTACAACAGGTGTGTTTCTGCACTCAGAACCTGAAATAAAGTTTAAAATTTACTGAAAGATGTCAACATTTGTTGAAAAGACATAATACATTTATTATTGACACATTACATATCCACAACGTAGTGTGAAATATGATTACATTTGCAGATAATTTCAAGTTGTTTTTGTACCTTTAACAATAAGAATGGCTCCTACTAGAAAAGTCACCGCGTTGGTATAAGAACCTGCACAGTGGTACGATGCTGAATCTGAGAGCTGTATGTCTGAGATATTTAGGTGATGCATTCCTTCTCCGCATAGCACTGAGAAGCGAGAGTTGTTTTTAAATTCATTGTGGAACACAGGATTCTTTTCATACTTATAGAAGATTGATAATATTTCAGGTTTATCTCCCAAGGTTTGCTTGTACCACAGGAAGTGCTGTGACAAATCGTCTTGGAAGCACTGTAAAGTCACTGTTTCTCCAATGTTGGCTGACACAACGCGCATGGCTGAAGGCTGAGCTGCAGCTAGATTTAAAACAAAGACATGATATATTACATTATAACATATTGTTTTCTTTAGATGTACATAATCCACCCTATGAGCATAGAAATACAAAATGTAGACTTACCGATCCCCATCAGAAGTGGAAATGTCAGACAGAGTACAAAGATCATCTCTGCTTCGTTGCCCTCTTAACATCTTTGGTCCTGAGAGGAAACACTTGACTGAAAATGGCTAAACCTTTTTGATGGGTTACTGGTGATTGGTTGAACTCAACGAATCATATTTGGAAATGACCGATTAAGCCAATCATGGTCCTCATGAGGAAATGAGAATCACTTACTGTACATGATCAACTCAAACCAAGATATAATGATAGATCTTTATAATCACTGGTCACATGACATTTATCCAATAGTCCAATATAATCATTCAAATAAATTATATTAAAATTAATTAATTAGTACTGCAAATCACAGGATTTTTTCTTTTGCACCGAGTAATGTATGTACATTGGTATTTTTCAGCCAGTACAGGTGTCAGCATGTTTTTCACATCAACAGCTGCACCCCATAGTGCAGGGCAGTACTGTAGATTACCTGTTGGGGCGCTGTTGAACACAAAATGTGATGAAATGTGTGGTGAACAGGGGTGGTGCTTAATTCATGTTCAAGAAGCCACTAAATAAAGAATGAAGCAAGAATATGTTTTTCAGTCTCCATCCACCTCATTCACAGAAATATTTAGAAGTTAAAGTGTAAAACCTGAAAGGTTTGTTGTGGTCTGAGGTGTTTGGGGGGGCAGGCCTCTAGTTGTCAGGGACACATTGATCAAGTTTATACACTCTTAAGATAAACAATATTACCAGTCACTAATGAACCCTTCCTTATTACATGTCTGATAATAAAATGCTCATCAGGACTGAAAGGCCAACCAGGCCAGTCCTAAGTGTTCATGACAACGTGTTGTTTTCACTGTAGAACAAAGTAAACAGGTACCAGTGAACAGTTTACTGTGTGTAAGTGTGGGTGGGTTTAACATGAAAGTGTTTAACATGAGGTTCCTCTTGGGGAGTTTGTAGACACAGCTCTGTGTAGGAGACCCAGACTCAGGGCTCTTCATACACTGACCACTCCTGTCTCCATTGGTATAAATGATTCCTGGATGGGATTCTCCTGAGTCATGTCTGAACCATTAGACACTGTGTTCTCCTTCACAGGTCTCAGTGGTTATTGTGCAGTTCAGAATCAAAGAGTCTCCTGAATGGACTGAAACAGGCTGCTGGAGAACTGAAATTCTGCTGGAAATCAGTGTCAAGAAATCTGTTATGATTATTCTGGTAGACTACTTGAAAATGTTATGTTTTTACTGCTCTTACTGCTCTTACTTACGCTTAATATAAAAATACCTTTTTTTTACCTTTTACTTTGAACATGATTCCGGGTCCAAATTCCTCAACATTTGAGTGAGCGCGCCCACAGTAGTATATGGCTGAATCTGAGATTTCAACATCTACGATGCTGAGGGGATTCACGCCGTTTTGGCCTTGCACCGCGAAGCAAGGGTTACCCTTGAACTCATGGTAAAATGATGCGTTCCCAGGTACACCAAAGTTTACACAATTACTGACACGAGTACTAGGGATTATTAGATTAGATAAGATTAGATTCAACTTTATTGTCATTGAACAAGTATAAGTACAGTACAACGAAAAGCAGTTGTCATTTAAGCCGAAGCACAAATAAATTAGTGTGAAAAATGTACAAGTGAAACAGTTAAGGACAATGTGTGATATAAGTGGGTTTGTATACATTTTCAATTAATGCAAATAGCATCGTCACAGATTCTCCACATCACCTGACATGGAGTGGCTGGAACCCAACGCCACACGTCAGCCATGTCTAGCATCCGCCTGTCCAACCTTGAAAGCATTTCACGCTCTGTGCTTTTAAAACATTAAATGTCAAAACCTAGATACGAAAACAGACAGGAAACTGCAATAATCAGATTATTTACACAAATTTGAGTTTTTTTTGGCGAGGATTTAACAAATGAAATGAATAATAAAGATCCACTCCCACGCTCCACACCACAGACTCACCAAGCTTCCGCCATACTTCCAACCATCCCCCACGCAGTCACATGCCCCACGCACCTCAGCTCGCGTGAGGGACCAGAGCAAGCAACCTCATGAGCTACCGCAAGACAGCTAGAGCAAAGCCATATGTGTCGCTGTTTGCCGTCCATTTTTGACGAATAACAAAAACATTAAAAGATGTGGTAATACCTTACACCTCATAGTTGGACTAATGTTAGATCCCAAGATTCCACGGTCACCGCGGTTGATTAGTGGTCCTGATAGTTCTTTTTGAAGCCTGTAAGTTAATATCACTTTATATTTGAGGCAACAAATACACTGCAACCAAATGTGACTGGGGCAGATTTTAACTTTCTCTATTCCAGTTAATACAGACACAATTTATTTTCATTACACTCATCTCAGAAATAACGTGACTCTGCAACACTTCTATCAAGGCAGAAGTCATTATAGTTCATGGTACCAGATAAGTGCAGGATATAAGCCTGTAGTTATTTCAACGATTTAAAACTATACAACCAAAATTCAATTCACTGTTATCCTGTACTCTGGTATTAGACAGTAGGACAGGATGACGTCACCTAATGACCAACGACATCTGCACTTCTATTGACACTTATGACACTTATCATGGATTAAGAGTGGTGAACGTCAGAGATTTCTAGATCATAGGAGAAGGCATATGTATTCATGCAAATATTTGTTTGTATTGTCAGGATCTTTTTTTATTGATTCAATCTTTAAAATTATTTGAATGGTCGGTTTCAATTGGCATTCTGATTCAATCAGTTTGAGTTGCAAATAGAAGGCTAACTCCCAAATACAAAACAGCATCAGTAAAAAGACATTCTAAATGTCAGTCAGTACTAGTTTAGACAGTATAAACATCAATTAACATCTGCCTTTTAAATGTTTTACTGATATGCTTTAGTTCTTTTTTTCTTTGTGATCTGCTAGGTTGATTGAACCACATTCATAGTTGGTCTAGTGAAAGCGATGAGACATTTAAAATGATAAGTAATGTGAAAGACATTACTTGGAAATCTTTACTGTTTACATACATGCATCTGGTGAATATGATGGAATACTGATATATTTGGCTTTTTATTCATTCATATTTTTCATTGTACTAGTAGATGTTTTATAGAATGTGCATACCCTTGATGTTGTACATTTTCTAACTTGATCTGTCACGTCATTTGCATCCAGTAGAGTCAGCTGTGGTTATGTTAGCGAGTACCTTAGCTTTGTCGGTGTGCCTTCTGGGTGTTGCTGTTGTTACATTTTTCTGAGCTGTTCAGCTACTGTTCTCTGTCTGCCGAAAGCTCAAGCCATAGTATGTGAGGATGTGAGCTAAGCAACATGGTTTGACCTACCACTCATCACTCACTGAGCATTTCATATTCGCTGCCACTCATTACTCATTCTGTGCTGGTTCCATGTCTGCTCCATCCACTTTATTTAAGACTAATTTAAAAAACAACAGGATCTGCTTATATAATCTGACTTGTGCAATTATTTTGACTATAATTTTTTAAGAAGTGCTCAACATTTCAATACCATTATTAAAAGGTATTAATTAATCAATAACTATGATGTCTTAGAAATCCTCCTATGAATTTTACACTTTGCATGATATTATAAAGGGTACATTCTGTCTAGAGAGTATGCTGAAGAGAACAGACATTACACAAATACCATACTACTAAATGTTCTGTCTGGTTGGTTTACACATGTGGGTGGTTTACACCAACATATGAAATGTTGCCTGAAAAGGTAAGTGAATTTTTATTTCATTTAGAGAGATAAAAATAAAGTTTAAAAACATATTCTGCCAGCATCAGACCTGAGCCGGGGAAATTCCTCTAGATCTCACGTTGCATTTTCTGATCTAAATACCTTGAATAATGCTGTTGCCTTAAACTATTGACTGGATGTGTGTAACCATGTAAGGTCGTTTTTAACACCCATGTTCATAATGGCTAGTTCTTTGCCCTCGGATGTCATGCATGGTTTTGATTGATTGATTGATTGATTGACAGATTTGGTTTACCACCATCAACTACAGTCATGCAGTTCTAAAAAATAAGAAAAAGGGTATTTTATAGGATATGAATATGCAAGCTGGTTCGTATAGTTTTCCTGCACAGTCCTGTATGTATTGAAACATACACATTCAGATAACAGGGCAGTCAGAAACACTTACAGTAAATTACCTATTTTAATTTCTAAAAATCCGGAGAGTTCATGCCACAGTGAAACGGCTCAGGTTTGCCTTTACGCTTTCCCAGCTTCCTTCACTGACATACCATGACAATAACAAGGTCAAGTATACTGTCACAATTCGTCCTCTCGTCCTCCTCCTCAAATTTTTTGTCTTGCTATCTCACTCATGTTGTTCCATTATTGTTCCAAAACATAGTAGAATTTAACTTGGCCCTTTCTTTTCTTGCCACATCCTGAGTGCTTGTTGAATAATTATGCTTGTTTGTGTTTGAGCCCTTACAAGTGCTTGTGATGACGTGTGATGCCTAAAGTTTGGGTTTTCTACATGACAATATGGAGAAAACTGTTGTAGGGAGTTGAGTTTAGCAAAAATACTGAATGAAACAGACTTGTTTGAGAACAGGTCTAAGGCTGATGGATTTAGGTAATCGTCTTTCTTAAAAAAAAAAGCTAAATGGTTGAGTGTATATGGTTCATAGAACCAGATTTATTGTCTTAGTGATTGTGAAAAAACATCAGATCTCATAAAAAATCATTGCTTATGTTGCATTTGAGCTAAATTATATGTCCGACCCATGATGTAAATGAGTATTTGATTGGCCACTTCTTTGCAATTTCTTTATATGTTCAAATTTTTTATATGATTTCTTGTTTTCTTTGTTTGATTATTCAATTGTATACAATGTTTTCCCCCACAAAAGTGCAGGGTCATAAATATTAGGTGTTATAATACCTAATTGCTGAAACTGTTAACTCTATGAAAGTGGCAGTTCCATAAATGTGACTTTTTCATGAGGGATGTGCCCCAGGCCAGTTTGTATTAACAAACATCAGTTTGAGAAATACCATATTCATTCTTTTTTTTATGGGTTACAGGTTCATGAATCATGAGTTAGGGTACTGTAAGTAAATCAGTTGAGATGCAAAATGTGTTTAGAATTTTATTTTCTGAATATGAAACAGCTGAAAATCTCCATTTTGTTTTGTTGTCTTTTATCAACCACCTTATGCAAAGACATCACAAAAACCTGATCTCTAAAACATGATAAAAACAAGGGAATCCAAACTTTCAGCTGTCTCGCATATTATGAGGTGCGAATGTAGCAAGTGGGTAAAGGTAAGGCAAAAAATGAAATCAACAAAACGACAACAACACGAATAACCGCTTTTATGGACTTTGTATATACTTTGTATATAAATCTTACAGACAAGGGTCTACACCAAACCGTCGCATAAATGAAAGGTGAAATCAATCCGTGAGGTCCAGGTGAGAACATGGAACTAAAATAATTAGTGATTAGCTGGTGGGTCTGTGGGGCGCACTGCGGCCATCATCTCCTTCCGACAGTTAGTACGCGCGGGAGAGGGAGAGGGCACGCAGCACCATGCGGAGCAACCATATTCACTCCTTTGCAAATTGTTTTCCCCAATTACAGAAGATCATCTCGGTTACTTGTTTGCCGGTCTGTTGTGCCCCCACTTTATTTGACGGTGCTTGCTAAATAACTACTTAAGTCATAACATGTATATAAAATATGACATACCGGTATTGAATAAATACAAATAATTATCAGACTAATATGTACCAAAAATATATATATACCTCTTGAATTTGGCATGACGAAGGGCACTTCACCTGTAGAGAGGACGTTGACATAGTATCTATAATCTTACACACGTACTGAAGGAATTATGCATGTAACTGCAGTTATTTAGCAAATGTACATTAGGTACAGATACGATCTCTCTATTTGTTTCATAAACTGAACATAAACACAGAATTGTGCTGCCCTAGCTTCTGAAGAATCAAATCTGAGATACTTTATGTATGGTCACATTAATCAATATGCTATATTATTTGTAATGGATAACAGCAGGCTACAGTGACGAAACTAGACCATCAAATTCCTCAAGAACATTCATAATATTTATAACTATACCAGATAACCCAGATTGTCAAATATATTAACAGAAAACATGTAATACTTTATCTTTTTACATTAAATACCTACTGTTTGTGAGAGTTGAAGAAGAGAAGGTTGCTTATATAAAAGCAAAAAAGAAAAGCAGAAGGAAAAGGAGCTATCATATCCATATAGGTGTGATTTCCATAACTTGTGGTTTCTTCATTCATGTAAAAATATGCTGGATGTTTCACACAAACTGTGCTTCCTTTTGAAACATTGGAAAGATGTGATGTATAGAAAGAATTACAAGTAAATCTGCATCATGGTTCTGCATGGCTCAGTGTCACACAATTAGGATTTAATGTACAATTTAACGCTGAGACGCTGAGAAATACTTGCATTGTACTTTCCCTTAACCTGATGTGAGAAACACAGACAATTAACCTTTTTTTAAGCTGAATGATTAAGAAACTTAATCAATTAATTAAAATATTTCTTGATGAGGAAGATGACTAGTAAAACGGTGAGGAAGCAGAGAAGAACTCCAGTTCTTACGACGGACAAAAGGACCAGGATTCTCAAAACTGCTTCAGTCTCCACCTGAATGTTGCCACCTAATGAATAATTCAAAACCCACTGCTGTATTAAACAGTATGGATAGTATGGACTAAACAATGGCTTAATATTAAAACATATATTTTACTGTGATGCTTATATATTTTCTTAATTGACTAATATCAAAGATTTACCTCCAACATCCAACTTGGTTCCATTTCCAAACAGTATCTGTCCACATGAGGCCACAGCACAGTAGTAAGTCCCAGTATCAGAGAGACTGAGGTTCCTCTTGGGGAGGTTGTAGACACAGCTCTGTGTAGGAGACCCAGACTCAGGGCTCTTCATACACTGACCACTCCTGTCTCCATTGGTATAAATGATTCCTTGAGGAGATTCTCCTGAGTCTTGTCTGAACCAATAGACACTGTGTTCTCCTTCACAGGTCTCAGTGTTTATTGTACAGCTTAGATTCATTGATTCTCCTGGCTGAACAAACTCTGAAACAGGTTGCTGAAGCACAGACTTGCTTTTGGATCCTGAACCTGAAATAAGTGCATAGGTTCATAGTGTGTATTTCACCGATCCTGCTAAATAAATTCATCTATCAGCACATTTAAGTGACTTTGTTTTAAAAAGAAAATTACCTCTGACAATTAGGACAGTTCCTTGTGCAAATATTATACTGTTAATGTACAAAGCACCACAGTAGAATGTAGCTGAGTCCCCTGGTTCAGTCTTGGAGATGGTCAGGTTAAAGCTCTTCTCTCCTCGGATCACACTTAAACGTTTAGTCCCACTAAAGTCCTTGGTAAAGTTGTTGTAGTAAAATGCTTCTTGGGACCAATGAGATGAGGATGCCATGAGAAGAGGCTTCTGTCCGACAGATTGTTTAAACCAAAGAACACCATTCATCATATTAGATGAACAAAAGCAAGTAAGAGAAACACTGCGCCCGACATCTGTAACTTTCACAGGGTCTGGTTGGGTTACATCATTGGTAAGTGCACAACCTGTGAAAACAAAATATATCTAAGGTATTGTTCAGGATTAAGTATGGACTTAATCATGAATAAAAAGTATGCTTTTAAGAATTCACTTCTTACCCAAGATGGCGTTAAACCAGAAGATTATCCAAGACATCATCATAACTGTATTGTCTTTCAAATTGCTTCTTCCCTGCAGAATATGGCTTAACAACTAGGCATGCTTTTTAGAATGTAGGAGGGAACACTGAAATGACTGATTTTAACCCTCTGACAGCTAGGGTTTCCAAATCCGCCTGTCACTGTCTTGACATTTTGTCCTCTAAAATAGTCATCCTCTATAGTAGAAGGAAGGGATTTACATTCTGGGGTTGTGCTGACCCTCAGCTACATGAAGGATGTATTGAAAACAAATTTGCCAGAGTCTATACTTTGTTTTTTTATTGAAATAAAATCATACAATATAATGATTCTGAGTTTTACATTACATTTGGACACTCCCAGGGTTTTAGAATATCTACAAGTTGAATGGTTCTGAATTTATAATGTCATTTATTTACCCTCATCCACATCCATTTTGTTAAAAAGAAATCTGATAATCATTGAAAATGCTCATATCGAGTCATAGAACTTATTTTGTTACATTGTGCATCCAAAAGCCTCAACTAGATTTCTGTCCCTTCTTTTTTGAACTCAGGATTTTTATCATTTTTTTATGGGGTGTCTTGAATAGGGAATTTCCTTTGGAATCCCATAAATGTGCCATATATGGAAGAGGTGGATATTAGTACAGGGATGTGTCCAGTCTTCCTTTGGATGGTTATATCCACAGGTGACACTACAAAACATAGCATAGATATATATTTGACCACTGGCTACCGTACTGTTATATGAAGTTATCATATAGGCCTTGTAATTACACTCAAACAATGCAACATAATAATAAACATTATCAAAGTATAGCATTTAGGCTACACTTACCCTATTTTACAAATAGGTCAATTCTGTCCTGATACTTTTCTAGGTCTGAATGTTTAGACCCATTTTCACCATCCTCGATCTTGCGTAATAATTTTTTCCACTTCTTTCGCCGTTTGGCCATTTTCTTTTTTCAAAACAATTGCTTGTAGCAACTGAATGCGTCTTCAATGCAATCCAAGGGCGTAATGACTTTATAGGGAGCATGGTAAGTGCGTCACGCGCCTCTCCCCCCGGCGCGCCTGCTCACTTATTCTTTCTCTTTCAGGAAGAAGGGTGACATGTTTTACTGCAGTTTGTTATTGCTTTATGTATTGTAGACTTCTAAACAGAATAAGATCAAATACAATTAGTCAGGGCAGGTGCTGATATCCTGAAGGATGTCTTTTGTTGTGCTTGTGTGGTCACGTTTGCGGGGCTTCTGGTTTATGAAAGTACACAAACGAGACATTGCTATTTGCAGCAAAATGTCGTTGTTCCCGTGGAAAAGAAATGAAGCGTCTAACTTCTACGGTTCCAGAGTTCTGAATGAAAATGTGTGACCTGGATGCGCCGGTGCGTCATCTAGAGGTTTTGTGATCGTCGATTGTCGGGCTTCTGGATGACAAAGGTACACAAATGAGACGTCGTTATTTACATCAGAATATCCTCTTTCACGTGGAAGATCAATGAAGCATCTAACTTCTACGGTTACGAAGCAGTGAGTACAAATATTTAATTGACGCGCGGGCGCCTCAATAGCGCTCAGAGTTTAATTGGCCGTCTTAACAGACATTAAACATTTGCTAAAAACACAAACCCAGTGGGTCCAGTGTTGTAGCCTGGACATTACCAGTTCACTACACTGTCTGTCTCCCTCAACTACATGGCACCAATCCATACAAAAACGTTTCCTTCCTGTCCTCATTAACCTGGTTTATACCTGACCAGGCCAGGAAGCAGGTGGGCTGTTGTCTTGAACGCCAGACTAGAACTGGTTTATCTGTCCAGGCTGAAGCCTATAAGGTTCACCTCTCCATTTCTAGAGACGAACTCCATCTCCAACACCATCACAACCTCAAGGGAGGTCTCCACATCCTCTTCTCTGCTTGAAAACTCTTCAGTTATTCAACGACAAGACAGCACACATGAATTCGTCCTTGGCTAATCCTTCTCCCTCAGCCGTATTTTCGGTTGACTCCAAAACTTATAATATCATCAAAATCAACGACCTGCTTCCTGGATCCACTTCCTGTTATTCTCATCATGGCCTGCCTTCCTGCCCTCTGTCCATACATCATTCAAACTACCCGACTGCTGCAGTCACACCCATCTTAAAGAAACCTCTTCTGGACCCCACACATTTTCATAACTTCTGCTCCGTCTCTACCCTCCTCTTCCTTGCAAAATCCCTTAAGAGGACTGTTGTCTCCCAACTGCAATGTCACCTCCTAAACAACAGTTTATTCCAGAATCTTCAGTTTGGGTAGCGACCACTCCACAGAACTGAATCTGCCCTCCTCAAGGTGTCAACCACCTCCTCATCTCTGCTGATGCTGGTGCCTTCAACATCCTTTTCCTCCTCCACCTGAGTGCTCTAGTAAATAGTAGAACCAAGATGGGACGTTTCCTATTGGAAAAACCTCCTCTATTTAAAAAAATACTTTTCTGCTGTTTAAATGCAGTCTGAACACTTTTTCCACTGCTGCAAAATGTTGTAAACATCCAGGGACTAAAATGTACTACGATGTCAGAAACACACTGCCATGTGGCAGAATTGTCTTCCTAGTTACAACCCTGTTTCCAAAAATGATGTGCAAACCTTGTTTACCTATATCTAATTAAAAATAGTACAAAGACTACATTTCAAATATATTTGTTTTTGGAAAAACACACGTCCATTTTGAATTTGATGCCAGCAACTCGTTTCAAAGTACTTGGGACAGAGGAAATGAAAGACTGGAAAAGTTGTGTAGTGCAAAAAACAAATTAGACCAATTGTCGACTGGTCAGTAACACGATTGGGTATTAAAGGATTGTTCCAGAGAGGCGGGGTCGGGCTGTCAGAAGTGAGGAGGGGGCGGGGTTCACCAGTCTGACTGCATGTGCAAATAGTGCAACGATTTATGAATAACGTATCTCTATGTAAAATTTCAAATGATTTGGGGATGTCATCATCTGCTGTACATAATATCATTAAAATACATCTCTGTTCGCAAGGGATATGGCCAAATCCAATGGCTGTGATCTTCAGGCCCTCGGGTGGCAGTACTGCATTAAAAACAGACCTGATTTTGTAGTGGAAATCACAGCATGGGCTCAGGAATCCCCCTGAAAACCGTAGTCTGTGAACACAGTATGTCACTGCATACACAAATACAACTGAATGCTCTACCATGCAAAGAAGAAACCATACAAACAGTAAGATCCAGAAACACCGACGCAGCCTTTTCTCATTTAAGCTAATTTAAGATGGACTGAGGCAAAGTGCAAAACTGTCCTGTGGTGTGACTAATCATGGACGCTGGGTGTTCCAAACTAAAGAGGAGAGGTACCATCCCACTTGTTATCAGCACACAGTTAAAAAGCCAGCATCTGTGATAGAATGGGGGTATATTAGTGCACATGGCATGTGAAGATACCATTAATGCTGAACAATATATACAGGTTTTGGAGCAACAAATGCTGTCTTCAGGACATCAGACTGAAGAATCTTAACAAGAGACCAGCCTTAAAAAGGACAAAAAAATCTATAGAATTGGTGGATTGTTTTAAATTTAATGTAATCTGTATGAATTTTCTAGGCATAGTGCTAGTTTCAATTTGACAGTGCTTTCATACTCACAAATTTCTGAAACATTCCTTTGCTAACAGTCGGACAAAAATAGAAAAACATATTAAACCCTACTCATAATGGCATCTCATGAATAGACTAGATTTCCTGTGTCAGTTGAAAGTGAAATTTAGGGGGTTATGGGTGTCTTGCACAACTAGAGTGGAGGTTCACTGGCTTGATTGGCTTCTTTGATACCACTAAAGACATGGAACAGGGCAGCCGAATCTTCCCCACTGACTATTCTCTACTCACATGCTACAAGAGAACAGACAGTGTTGTATTCTACCCGCTGTCCTGTCTGAACTCAGACCACACTTCAGAAATGCCTGCTCCTGCCCGAAGCGCTCCCGGATGCGATGCTGATCATGTTGCTGCCGGAGGATTTCTGTAGCCACTGCCCACTGTCCATCAAATTGTTCCTACCCTTGTCCACCTGGTTATACTGCTGGTCTTCTGATCAGGCATGAACATTGACAGTCCAAGAGGTCATGTACTCATAGCACAGTCTAAAGGGAACTGGCTGTGCTATGAGTACAGTCTAAAGGGGACTGGCTGTGCTATGAGTACAGCCTGAAGGGAACTGGCTGTGCTATGAGTACAGCCTGAAGGGGACTGGTCACCCCTCAGCCTTTTTCCTCGTTAGGTGGCTTCCTAATTTTGGAGCCTTTGTGCTCTAGGAAATACATATGATTGATTGGTTTGAACTTCAGACATTGCTGATTGTCATTAAGAAAAAAGAAACCGGGTGATGACAATATTGAATAATGACTTATAATGAAGATCACAAAAGGCTCAATGGCCTTAACAACAAAACAAACGACATGAATACAAATATGCATTTTGGGTGCCATTTTTATTGGTAGTAAACTATGAAAAAAAATAAATTGGATCTCAAGCTATTTAATAAAAGACAGTTGATATCTGTTATGCAGCGGCAGAAGAGCAGATCACCCAAAATGTTGAACAAGGTATCTGTCCTCATAACGACAGAAGAATCAACATGCAAATTGTACACGGTTTCAATGATGAGGTCAAACTGTAAACACAGTTGATACTGATAATGCAATGGCAAGATGAACTTGTTGTTTTGTTGTTAAGCGGAAACATCAAACCACAATCTTTTAAATTTGGGTTGTGTGTATTTTCCATCTCTGTTCACAACAACAAAGTGACACTGACCGCAGGGGAGAATGCTGTGCCTGCAGAGAGTTCATCCGATGAGCGTGCAAAGAGCTTTGACACATGACTTAGCTCTACAAACTAAGATGAGAGAAGACCCAAGCTTCTGATCTCCTCTGGTAGCACAGTTCTCCAATACACTTATCATTGTACAACATGCATGTACAAAAAGTGACCATGTGATTATGGTAGCACAATGCTTTTAAAGTTTCATTGTGTCTTTGTACTCCTCACATCGTGTGCACCTCTAGAAACTGAGGTGGTTTGGTTTTGGTTAATTTCAGTTATTTTTTGTCTGGTAGTATGTGTGGAAAGAGATTTGGCACCCGATTGGGGAGAAGTGTATTTAAGAGAAAGAAAGCGCGAAAGAGAGAAAAAGAGGGTGGAGAGAATGAAAGAGAGAAAGAGAGTGATGAAAAGGCTACAACAGATCAGTGTGGTGAGAGCTGAGTCCAGGTCAGTCTTCCTGTGGTGCCTGTTGCTCGTCTTCAGCAGAGAGAGAATAACATGAGTTTACCACAGTGGAAAATCACTAGGCCTGTCTGCGTCAACAGAAAACACACACAAAATAAGGATTTTACAACAAATATGTTTTATGATTTTTCATTAGTAAGTTTTAGTGATTTTAAACAAATGTTAAGAGTTAAAAAAAAGGCCTTTATCAGTTTTGTTTCAGTTTACATCCTAAAGTCGTATTTATTCAAAATGTATCTGAATGCCTTTGATGCATGGGAAGCTAACAAGCTACAGAACGCATCTGTCAAACCAGGGGGTGAATCTTAGCCCCTAACGCCCCACCAAATGTAGCCATGGAAATAAAGTGTTGAGTGAAAGAAAACAGGTAAGTCTCAGTCATCAGTGAGACACATGGCAGAGTACATGTAGTCAGAAAAGTACCTGTAGTCAGAAGAATTCCAACCACTGTTTAAAACACAGGCGTTGGTGCAAACCACAATCATGGCTGGATGTCAATTGATACTGTATACTAATAATAGCCTGACTGAGAGGCCTAGAAACCTCTATAATGATTACTGACCCCCAGAAAATACTTAGTAGTGTACAGTGGTGAGGCTGGGTCTTCTACACAGAGCTGTCCCTACATACCAACAGGAAATAGATCAAGCTAATGTACACATGTACAGTCTGTGTATGTAAGACTCAACACATTGCCCTGTGAACACTGATACTGAATAAAGTTGTCTTAGAAGGTTTCCATGAAGGAAAAAAATATATACGATGAAAACATTTTATAACGTCTGCACATGAAAAGGTTTAGAGTACGGGAATTGCTTTCAGCTGGTTTGTATTTACACTATTTGAAAATCTAGCTGAAGGCAGGGGTCTGGTGACTTTTATTCAGATTAAGTGAATGTGGGAGGTCCACAGTGTGGGTGGTTTTGATGCACTGAAGCCCAGCCTTCCTGTCGAGCAGGTTACTTGTTCATAGAGATTCACACGAACGGCTACCACAGTGGAAAGTTACTTCTGGTTCATGTCTCTGTCTCATATCATCACCTCATTGTCACATCCCCTCACATTTCCACATTGACATGAAAATCAAAAATTAAAAAATAAATCAGCAATAAGATATAAAACCAATTTCACTTAAGTGGTGGGAGCTGAACTGGAAATATGGAAAGACAATGAGACCAAGATAGAATAGAAATGGTATAAAGGCTATAACACTCTCCCTCAGTGTGTTAGTTTATGAGAGGCCCAGTGACATTCACCTCAGCATGTCCACTCAACACTGAGCTGCTACTTCCTGCCACTCACCCAACAGGAAGTGATGCTTTGCTCACTGGTCCCTGCCCCTCTACCTCAGACCCCAATCATATTCTCCTTATATGGTGATTAGCTGCCTCTTATAATAGGGGTCCATGATAGAGTGAAGAGAAAGCAGGAAATACCAAGAAACGCAATGACAATGTCTACTTTCATTTAAGCCTTTTTTAGTGATCACATGATACAATGCAATTTTCTATTGTTTTTTCTTAAGCCATTGAACATGACCTAATCACAAATTCATACAAAGGTATAATATATCTAAACTGACAGAACAAAATAGACAAATGCATCTCTATGGCCATGAAGTGTTTCGTCTTCCTAACCTCCTATTCTAAACACTCTCTGTTCTACTGAGTTTTATGGCCAAACTACGTGCAAAAGAGAACTTGAACAAACACAGGAGTGACTCGTTGATCATTTTACATAAAAATACATTTAAAACAGGCTAATATATATATATATATATATATATATATATATATATATACAAAATAGACACTGTAGAATGTTTTTCCTTTTTCACCATTACAACTTGTCACCTGGTAGCAGCATACACTACATGGGTATCCAGCTCTGTCTCCCTCTGCATTTTCCTCTTTATATTCTTGGAGCTGATATTCACTGTGGCATAATTCAGAGCATCTGGGTCTTGGTCCTGTAGATTGAGAAACACAATAATTCACATTCATGCAGTGTTTGATTTACTTGGATTTTAGAGAGAATTTCTTGAAAAACAAACTATATTTACCAGATCATTTTCTGGTGGTTGTTGCAAGTCATCAACTGAATATGACATAAAACAGAAAGGGGATTTCAATGGCTCACTCCATTTTGGTGCACATATGGATTGATAAAATGAACTAAGGTTAAACAATCTTAATTTTCAGCCTCCACAATGTCATGGGAAAATTTTTGAAATTTGTGAGTGTTGCTCATAGACCAGATATTTATTATGAACAGGGCTCCATACCTGAGTTTAGTCTGTTTTTGTCTCTTCTGATCTTAAGGGCCAGGAATAGGATGACCGTCAATAGAACAGCAGTCACACCAGCCAGGAACGCAACCAATTGGAAGACGTCCATGGTTCCATCATCATCCTCTCCTATCACAAGACTTCATTTAGCATCAAGACTATTAAAACTATACTTGATCTACTACAAAAGTGGGGAATTCTTAGATAATTGTAAATGCTGTTTTGTTGTATTTTTCTTTAAATGTTCCCATAACTCTAGACAGTTATCAACTCAGATAATCGATATGGGTTGAAGTTAATGCTCTGAATGGTTCTCTGTCAAAACACTTTAAATACACATACCCTTAGGACATTGTCCTGGCTCTTTGGGTGTGACGGCATCTCCATGACCTTTTGGACCAATAGGACTGTTAAATATTCCTACAGGTTATGTATCTGTTGATTGCAAATACATTTATTTCTGACTCATATGCCTGGCAGTCTTTTAGCATCATGCCATCCAATATTCACAGTAGATAAATTAATAAAACATTACCTATGACATTTAAATCAGTCGCATTTGTGAAGATAAAGTACCGATCTAATAATCCACAAAAGTACCGACCACAGTCAGCAATGTCCACTTCTGTGATTTTAAGAAATATCAGTTCATTCTTGATTAACATTTCCATGTGGCTGGGTTGAAAACCATTATGATACGTGGCGTACCCATACGTGCTGTACATGGAAACGATGCAAAGTGGCTCTAATTCATTGACTTGCTTGAACCACGCTACATGTCCAGGAACTTCAAGGATATTTTTGCACTGCAGAGTGACATTGTGACCTGGATGGATGATCACTGAGGCTGACGGAGAGACAAACTTCACCAAGGACAAACCTAAACCACACAAAATAAGATACAGGTACAAAAGTGAATGGTAGTTGTTAACAAATAGACCTATGCCACAATTCTGAATTCATCAAAAACCTGGACTGAAGATACAGTAACTTACAGAAGCAGATGAGGACATGAGCTGGAACATATAGGCATTCCATTCTGGGTGTAGATCAACTCTGCCAGACCATGAAGAACTGAATCTTCATAAACAAGAGATGAAAGTAATTTCTGATTATGGGCGGGACATTGATGAAGTGGCTAGCAGTTGCATGTTATCACAGATCATTTATTTTTAACACAAACCTTTCTTTTATGTGATTAGAGAGAAACAGGAACACTATACAGTATATTAGTTGCTGACAATAGCTCGTCATTACAAAAAATAAAAACAAATGAACAGATAAATATAATCAGAAACAATAAATTGGCAGTATAGGTTATAAATTGTCTCAAAGGTTTTTTTGAAGCACCTTTGGCCATATTAACTGCCTTGGGTGTGTTGCTACAAGTTTAATAAATCTGTATATGTTCTCCCTTCCCTCCACGAGAAACGTCTATGTGCAGCCATTTTCCGATTTCTCCAGAGATGTTCAATCTGGTTCAAGTCTGGGTTTGGCATTGTCTTGGCTGTGTGTTTGTGGTTGTCCTGTTGGAAGTCAAACCTTCGCACCAGTCTGAGGATCACTCTGGAACAGGTTTTCATCAAGGATCTGTCTGTCCTTTGCTCTGTTCTTCTTTTCCCGAATGCTGACTAGTCTCCCAGTCCCTCCCCCTGAAACACTACCACACAGCATTATTTAGCCACCACTGTACTCTGTAGAGATGGTTTTCGCCAGGTAATGAGAAGTGCTTGGTTTATTCCAGATGTGATGCTTGGAATTCAGGCCAAATAATATTTTTTCTCATGGTTTAAGACAACTTTTAGTGCATTTTGCCGTGTGCCTTTTAATGGGTTAGATCTGCCCCTACGATCAAGACCTGAAAGGCTAACGTCTTCCTTTTAAGAATAGGGGTGTGTTCCTGGGAACCTGCAATGCTGCACATGTTTTTAGTACCCTTCCCCCTTCTTCTACCCAGTCTAAGGTCCTGAGAGATCTGGATCAAGTTTTCTTTTTATTCAACATTCCCTTATTCCTTATTCATCGCCCAGTACCTGCTGCTGAAAAGCATCCCCACGGAATGATGCTCCTACCACCATGCTTCACCATAGGGATTTTCGCCAGATGTACTGTAGCAGTTGGCATTCAGGTCTAATAGTTTGATTTAGGCATAAAACTGCACAATAAAGGTCAGAATAGACAGAGTGGTGCAAAGATTCTTGTTCTTCTCGCAATTCTCAGATTTCTGCACAGAGACTTCTTTAATTTCACAATGATGGAGCCCACTTAACTCCTGTGAACTTCAAATGCTGTTGTAATTCTTTATAACCTTCCTAGGATCCAGGCTTGGACAAAAAGCTCTGAGGATTAAAAAGAGTTCTTAGGACTTAATGACATGTCTTTTGCTCTTTCAGACCTAATGTAGACACTTTCAGAAATCATTTCCAGTCAATTAAATTTGCCACATGTGGAACCCAATTACAATCTAGAGACATCTAAAGGATGATCAAAGGACATAGGGTGCATCTGAGGTGAATTTAGAGCATAATTTGATCATCCTTGAGATCCACATGTGGCAAATTCAATCAAGTCCTAGAGATATCCCAGAGATGATTGAATTTGCCACATGTGGATCTCAAGGATGATCAAATTATGCTCCAACTGGGAGTGTCATGACAAAAAATGTTTTAGTGTTGTCAAAACTAATGCATTATCATGTGCAAATAATTAAAAAGGGTTAACAACATAAGATAGCATAGCAAAATAACCACTGACTATTAATCTGGAGCTGGTACTTCCTTTCAATAGAGCAGTAAATGAATCTGTAGGATTTCATTTTGTGAATGATACAGTCATAATTCTTATGTTTGCTTGTCTGTGAATCCTACCTAACAGCCCATTAGTATGCATTAGGTAGTACATAACAGGATCTGATCCAATATTGTACCTCCTTACGTTCCCTGTCCCAGTCTCCCCTTTTGTTCCTTCCCAGCAAAAAAGGCCATGAATTTCTTCCCTGTGCCAATCTTTTCCAATTG
>JACXGJ010009666.1:0-23816 GCA_016801105.1 Esox niger | reverse complement strand
CAGCTGCTTCTAAACCCCCTGTAAGAAAGTCCTCACCTCCAGCTCTGCAGCAATTCATCATGAGTATGATGGACACCAGTAGAAATGGAGAAACCACCAGTAGACCACACAGCAGTCTGGACAGAGAGAAGGAGACAGGAGAACCTGGAGGGACAATTAATATCCATGATTTACCATCAGGATACATACAAGGGTTTTTTAGTTCTTGTAACCTTAACCTCATTCTTAACTCAGTACAGTGATGCCTTATATTTTCCCTAGGTTAACCTTATAACCATTAAACTTAAATGGTACTTGTAACAAGGCTTTTATTTAATATCTATATTTTTAAGGACCAACATAATAGTGAAGTGTAATGAAGCAATGTTACAGATAGTACCATACTAAGGTAATTCCTGAGATGTGCGGTCAACACTAATATACACTGTGAACATGTATTATCATAGGATGGAATTATTCAGTAACTGAATTGAACCTCTTTTATGTTAATAAAAATAGTCAATGTTGTCCATTGGACCGACCAGACACTGTGATGTTGTAGAATCTGTGTCATAATGTAGTATTCTAAATGTAATATGAAGGTATGTTTCATTCAAAGGTAAATGTGCCTAAATAATGAGAACAACAGATTCTCTCTTCCAGTAGGTGGCGCCCTCATAACGTGGCGTCTTGATAACCTCGGAAATATGAAATGTTCACAATGACCATCTGGCACAGGGGTTTGAGATTCAGTCTGTGCCAGATAGACTTGCACTTAAAATGTATATATATATCAGCCTGTAACCAGCTTTACATTGAGAACATTTTGGAACGTTCATTTAATAGGACAACTCTGCTGCATTATTCCAATAAATACTGAATGTTTTTTCTCCTTTAATTTGTGCAGGTTCTCTATTGTTTAATCAGTGTCTAAATCTAAATCAGTGTTGACCCCATTACTGTACTGTCCTGATCCAAACTTACACCAGTACACTCCACTGTCCCCTGTGTGTGTGGAGGAGATGGTACATGTGGACCCTGTTATTGATGCCCAGTTAGGGGAACATCCTGACTCCACTCCTGTCTCTGTGTATCTCATCAGTCTCCATCCAGTAGTTTCCCTTCAGATCACAGATCAGTGAAAAATACTTTGATGTAAAGTGTTGTGTTCTGTTGGGATTTATTCTGAGAGACACTGAAGACTGAAGAACTGAACAATGAGGGACAAGTTCAACTTTTATTAACATATAAGGGTTGTTTAAATTTGATTCAATAGAGTTTACATAGTTTCCTCCTGACCAGAGAAACTGAGGTTTACTGTAGTCTGTGTAATAGACAGTGTCTCTGCATCATTTGGCGGGTTTTATGGCCAAACGGGCCGCTTGCAACCCTGCAGCTGCACCAATGAATGCCTGATCTGAAGGAATCAGGTGACATGTAGACAATTTGAAAATTGATTACTACCACCTATCATGTTATGAACATCCATTCACTGAAGACTGCAGATCTGATCAGAGAGAGACAAGTAAACTTCTAGTTACATATGAGGGTGGTCTCTCAGTCGACTATCGGGATAAACGTAAGTACTGTGGACAAGTGTTAATCAAACTTTTTTTGCAGGGTCCCATGTTTTTCTCGAGAATGTCTGACTACCCCACAGGGGGAGGGAAAAAGCGTCCGTGGGTTCTTCATATCCACCATTCATTGACTACATCCCAACTGCACCAATGTCAGCTGTAACAAGTGTCTGTGCACTGTGCACACTTCACTCAATGTTCCCACAACTGACGGCAACCATCAATACTGCAGAGGGACCTTTAGACATCTCTGCCTTACTATTTTATTTTCTCCCCAATTAGAGGCAGCTGTGTTGCGTTGCCTCTAATGAGGGACCCTATTTAACCGTCACTCCGGTTATGTGACTCCAGACCACATGAGAAAGATTTTAGAGACATGAACATAAACAGTGAACAATCATATTTTGATCGTTTCTCTTTTCTCACCAACTCACCACACACACATCTCTAAACCCTGCATGCAATCATTCTGCTGCAAAATGTGAGTTATAAATATGAATGTTGGCTTTTGATTTATATCTTAATTAATACTTAATATCATTTAATCGTGTAATTGATTTTGAAAATATAATAATTAAAATTGAATAGAAATGTGGTGATTCCCGTGTCCAGCTGCTTCTACATAACCATCCCACACCTGATCCTGACCTGCCAATCACCAGCAGCATTTAGAAGTCCTGATGTCCCGCCCCTGATGGATGGTTTAGTCACGTTTGTATGTGTAACACCCAGGGCCTGGTGGAGTAAGTTCCCCCTATGCTATTAAACCAAATGGGGACTTTCACTCTGAAATGAAACCAGAAGTCAGGATGCAGTTCAGACACTGTTACAAAGCAGTTTTATTTAATTTTATTTCCCTCATTAAAAACCCCTAGCAAATAAAACTGGACGATAGAAAGAGCTCCCAGTCAGTAAAGCATAAACACTGCAGGGAAAAGAGAGGGGGTTGGGGGAAGGTTACACCACAATCTACACCAACACACTAACCTTACATTTAACATGCACACACCAAGTGGCCCCATAACCTTACACACCACCACCATCAATACAACGATAACATGTGACCCCCCATGTAGTCACATGGATGCCTTTTAATGAATAGATAAATGTATGTAAATATTAATCGGTGCTGAAACTGCAAATAAAAAGATCACAATCATTTTTTTTTTTTTATAAATTAAGGTGAGGTTACCCTGCTAATTAACATAAATTGTCCTAAATGTCCTATCTTCAGCAAACATTTTCTTAGTACTTCGCCAACTTATTAGTCTAATTGGCAACAGGTCCGTAAAGAGATTGGGTGTAAAAAGAGCATCCCAAAGAGTCAGAATTAAAGATGAGGAGAGGATCACCACATTGTAAAAAACTACATTGGCAAATAGTGCAACAGGTTAAGAATAATATTTCCCCCATAAATAGTTGCAAACATTTTGGGGATCTGATCATCTTTTGACATACAAATATCCAACAAGAGCACTAAGACTGAGAACTAGTGAAAATATATCAATGATTTTTTCCAACTGGAATACAACTGGATTGTTTAATAGATTCCACATTTTCTATGCTTGCACATTCTTATTTCCATTCATAAAACATATTTTAGGATTGTTTCTATGCAAAATTGATAAGTCAGACTCCAGAAATGAGATTTGAACTTCAGAGTGGGGAATAGTCAGGGCCTTCTACGCATTCAAAGAAGGCATAACGATTGATACAAATATATATTTTCAGTTATATTAGACTTTGTATTATTTCATCAATTATAATCCATTCTAAGGCTTCTGGTATAATGTATACAGTAGCTAAGAGAAGGGTTAAGACAGGGAGATTACAGGGTTAAAACAAACTGACACAGAGGCTGAAGGAGGAGGAACAGACAGTGAGAATACAGGTGGATACTAACTGACACAGAGAGGTGGTAGCAGGAGGAACAGACAGTGAGAATACAGGTGGATACTAACTGACACAGAGAGGTGGTAGCAGGAGAAACAGACAGTGAGAATAAAGACATTCTACTTGCTTTAACAAATATGGGCAGGAGCAACTCAGCTTCAAAGCTATCCAGAACAAAGCTTTGGAGAAATGTACCTGAAGTACAATGTTGATCCAGTTTAGGACCCACTGTTCAGCAATCTTTGTATGCTTAAAAAAAACAAAAAAAAACATTTGTCAGTGTTCAAATTTTGTATTTAGTAAATTGGAAACCCTTAAAATTAATTCTACAGAAGACAATTGATGTCCCAGTTCTTGATAAGTGTGCTCCACTTGCCCGTTAGCCTGTGAGTGATTCCCGGATGTGTGTCTGACCGCTACCCCCAGCCTGGACATGAAGGCTTTCCAGACACAAAATGTAAACTGGGAGCCGCGGTCCTCTGGAAGTCAAAACAGCCAGAACACCTGCTGGAACAGCAACTCAGTGAAATGGAGAGCAGAGGGGAGGCTGGGTAGTGGGATGAATTCAACCATTGTTGAGAACCTGTCCACGACCATGATGGTGGTTTTCCCCTCTGCTGGTGATAAGTCCACCTCCAGGTGTGACCACGGCCACTGAGGCACTGGAAGAGGATGTAGATTCTCAGCTGAAGTCGTTCGCAGTGCCTGGCTGTGCGCACACGGTGCACGACAAGATGCAGTGTCACACGGTCGACCCAGGTCATCGAGGGGGTTGGTTGCGTTTCGGGGATCCCCTCCACCTGCTCCTTGAATGTCCTCGTCAATGTCCCAGGAGACAGGACCCACTACACACGGGGGGGGTAGAAATGGTATGTCCTTTGAAAGCTCCGCCCCCAGGTCGTGCAGGTGGGAGCGTGTGTCCGCCCTGACGTTCTTCATACCAGGCCGGTAAATCAGGATGAACTGGAAGCACTTGGAACTGAAAAGAATGTCAATTCTATGTTTATGTACATATTTGATGATTCTTCAGTATTCAGTACAGCCAATCATCATGATGTCCTCAATTGTCCTTTCCTAGCCTGTACTCTGTGTCTGGTCATGTTCTTTTATCAGATTGTTTGTTACAAATGTTTGTATCTGATCTGCCTACAGAATCTAGTGTCATGCATTAATCCCCCTATTCTGGACCTGTGAGTAGATCACTCTGTTTTCCAATATGGTGTCTGGCGGAATAGATTGGAATGTGTCTCTAGATGATAAGAGGGTTTATGCTTCAGGACTAGTTTTGTCATCCTTAGGTCAGTTAACCAACCCCCTCACATTTAGTCAGTGGATATAATGTAAACCAGAGTGAAGTTTGGGAAAGTTCTCTCTGGCATTTTCTTCACTGCTGCCTGTAATCTCTGGAGAACACATCTTTGTTAAAAAGTTGAAAAGGAACGTTTTGAGTGAGAAGCAGAAGTATTCAAATCACAGTGGTCCCTCAATATTAACCCTTCTGATCCTCACTCAAACCTTCCTTTTTGACTATTTTGGAAAGAGTAGAGAAAGTGCAGTGGTCTCTTCATGTTTTACAGGGCTGTATATTAAATTAATTGGTTACATTAAATAATTGACTATTTGGAATTAATCTTAAAAGTGCCAAAATCGGGAAGAGAAGCATCCATGGAGCCTGGCGGGGGTTGAGGCGTGTGGAAGTAAACAGCATTCATGTGCCCTCGAGCCAGGCAGTGTCTCCACTCCTCTAATACCAACTATACTGCCAGGAGCTCCTGGTCACCCACACTGGAGTTCCTCTCCACAGCAGACGGTGTCTTTAAATAGTTGGCACAGGGGTGGAGCCGAGGCGGATTCCCGTGCTGCTGGGAGAGAACCGCCACCCACCCCGACCTCGACACGTCTACATGGACCGTGAAGGGCTTGAGGGGGTCTGGGTGTTCCAAGTGAGGGGCTGTGACGAACCTGCCCCTCAGCTCGAGAAAGGCCTTCTCCGTGTCTGGGGTCCAGCAGAGGCGCTGAGGTTGGCCTTTCAAAAACGACGTGTGTGGCACTGTGATGGTGCTGAAACCTCTGATGAATCGGCTTTAAACTTGGCAAACGGCTCTGTAGCTCTGTGAGGGTTTTCGGGACAGTCCATGACCTCATTGAGTCCACCATCATCTCCTCCATCTTTACATCTTTCAAAGCGATGTGGTTTCCTAGGAAGGAGTTGGTGGAGGTGTAGAATGTTCATGCCCCCCCTTTGCCAACAGGTGGTGCTGTTGTATAGACTTTAAAACAGAACGCACATGGACCACATGGTGTTGGGAATGGATCAGTATATCATCAATGTATACTACTACGTACCTCCCCAAAATATCCCAGAATGCCTCGTTAGGGCCCTGGAACACCACATTAGCTAGCACCACATTTTAGATATGTCAAGAGTTCAAGTTCATCTCAAATAAGCAATCTACAAATAGATACATTTGTTTGGGCAATTTGAATTTGGTAAAATTAACTTGGCAACTGGTTATAATACATTTCAATTAGTTTCTGTTAAAGATCAAACTCAAGGAACTTCTTGGAGACATGCCATTTCTCCTTGAATCAGACATATCTAAAAAACTCCCCCATTACATTACCTTGGCAAACACAATGAACACAGAGGACAGGAACTGACCCACTTAATCAATGCAAAAGTATCAAATGGACGGGTTGTTGTGTGTTAGTTTTTGTCAGACTTGCAACAAGGACAAAAATAAAATAATAAGAATAAAAAGAAGAAATGTAACCCATAACGTGCAAAGTATAATAAAGCAGACTATGCTGCCCTTTACGTGGAACAGGGAAAATCCAAACACTACAAATAAATGTCCACAATATCATGCATTTAGTGACACTCCAGTTGGTTCAGAGTGTCACACCTCTCCAGGTGAGCTCAGGACGGTGGGGCTGATGACCCACACCAGGTGTTCCAGATCTTTATAGAAACAAATGTTACTTAGGACACTGATTTACAGGACACAATCCTACCTGCAGCTTGGCTTGTTCAACAAATGAGTCTCTCCCCTTCCTGTTCACTGAGTAGACGGAGGCAGCTTTGATCAACAAATAATTATACTTCAAAATATTTAAAAAATATATTATACAGTTGAAATAATCCTTTATTTTAATAACATAAGAATCATTTAAATACTTTTCAAATGTGTTTGTTCCAAATGGTACTGCATAGCAGGAATGACCCATCTAGCTGGCTAGTTATAAGCAACAGAAAATAGGACATTCAAATAAACCATGTTGTCTTATGGAGAGGACTCAATAGTTGTCGTTATTTAAGTCCTGGAGAAATGTGGACTCCTTGTACATATCATTATAACTGCAGATATGAACATCACTGAAAGACATCTAACAGCTTTATCAAAGAACAAATGCAAAGGCAGACAATTATTTATAGCGCAAAAACCATAACATGAAGAATAAAATGAAACTAGACATGACTACATTTATTTTTCAGATCTCACACTCTTCTGACCAAATACGTGTGAAACAAATCTCACTGACGTGATAAAAACCTCTCTACCATGATGCAAACCAGTTAAGTGTTTATATCAGCAAGTTTGAGGTCATCATGTCTGTCTGCCTGATGTTGGTGGTTGTAAGAGTGTTTAGTAGCTGCTGGTTTGTGGTTGATTGTCAAAGTGTTTCATAGACAACAGTAGCTTTGCAAATTAAAAAACAGACCACAATATTTCAGTAGAACAGGGTGCTTCCAACGCCATGGTTGTGCAAATTGAAAAGACCAAAGTAGGCCAGTAGAGTAGGGTGCTTTTTCCCTTTTAATCACATATTGAGGAGCTGAATATCTTCGTAAAGGAGTTCTGACCAATAGGAGGGTGAGTGGAAGATGATGGTGATTATCTGTTTACTGCAAGAAAACCTTCAACACATACTTAATGACACAATTATTAATTTCACAACATCTGCTGCCTGTGTTTTTATGATGGCAATTGGCATATACTCCAGAATGTTATGAAGAGTGATCAGATGAATTACAATGAACTGCAAAGTCCCTCTTTGACATGAAAATGAACTTAGTACTAAAACAACATTTCGGCTGCATTTCATCCCTGCCACAAAAGGACCAGCTGACATCATGTCAGTGATTCTTTCATTAACACAGGTTAGAATGTTGACAAGGAAAGGCCAGTGGTCTAATGTGCACCTATGCAGTGTTATGTAGTGTCACCTGTGGTTATAACCATCCAAAGGAAATTGGACACATCCCTGTTCTAATCACCACTAGCAGATATGACGCATGTAGGAAGATATCCTAAGGAAAATAAGGCATCCCCTATTCAAGACACCATATAGAACAATTACAAATCCTCAGAGTTAAAACAAGAAGGGACAGCCATCTAGTGGAGGCTTGTTGAAGTACAAATTACAGAAAAAGTTCAGTGACCCCATCTAGGGATTATTTTGAACAAAATGGATGTGGACGAGAGTAAAAAAAATAGATGTCCTTTTTATTATTTTAGACATTCAAAACCATTCAACTTGTAGGTTTTCTGAACCCCTGGGAGTATCCAAATGTAATGTCAAACAGCCAACCTACTATATTTTACTATTATATTTTAATATAAAACCAAAATATGGGTAGTTTGACATATTTCTGAATATTTCACATGATTACTCATGTAAGTGTCTCAAAAAATTTGTTTTCAATAAATCTTTAACATGGCTGAGGTTCGTTTTCCGAATCCCAGAATATAAATCACTTCCTTCTACTATAAAGGATGACCATTTTATAGGCCAAAATGTCAAGACAGTGACAAGTGGATTTGGAAACCCTAACTGTCAGAGGGTAAGGAGTTTGGTGCTTGGAATCATTGTTCTTCCTCTGTTAACCATGGTTACCTGCAAGGAAACGTGCCGCCCTCATTGCTTTGCACAAAAAAGGCTTCACAGGCAAGGATATTTCTGCTAGTAAGATTGTACCTAAATCATCCATTTATTGGATCATCAAAAACTTCAAGGAGAGAGGTTCATTTGTTGTGACGAAGGCTTCAGGTGTCCCAGAAAGTCCGGCAAGCGCCAGCACGTCTCCTAAAGCAGGCAGGTGAGTGCATCTGCACGCAAAGCAAGGTGAAGATTTGGGGGACGGCCTGGGGGATGGCCTGGGGGACGGCCTGGAGTCAAGAAGTGCAGAAAGGAAGCCACTTCTATCCAGGAAAAACATCAGGGACAGACTGATTTTCTGCAAAGGGTACAGGGATTGGACTGAGGACTGGGGTAAAGTCATTTTCTCTGATGAATCAATACATCATATTTATTTTATGAGGCCCGTTTTACATCAGCAGTTGTCACAATGTGCTTTGTGATGGAAATTTCACCGATAGACACTCAAAGGAGTAAGACAGAGACAAAATTCTATTAGCATAGTTAGTAGTTTATTTGCAAATAGAGAAGCGCGACAAATGCTTACCGAATAATCATTCAAGGAGTCTCTAAAGTTAATTACATGTACCTCGTATTTATAACAGTCAAAGGGGTGTGGTATAATGCTACCCATCAATCTTAGGTCACACAGGTGGGGTGGTTGTCCCCCCCACCTTCCTTCCTGCCATAAGGTTCACAGTTGTGTTTACCTAAAGTGACAACTGCCCCTACCGCCCCCCAACACTCACATTCCTCAGGAACAAAGGACAGATAGCCTTAATGTTTTGCCAGTTGAGCAGAAGGTCAGAGAACCTAATGATTGTCTGAAATATTACAGATTCATGTCACAACCAAAGACCAGAGTTACAAACCATGTAATAGATAAGCAAACATGTCTCCAAAATACATTAGTTAAGATATTGCCACAACAGCTTTCACAAAACAAATCCTCTTTTCCGATTGTTTGGGGCCAAAGCTTGACTGGAGAAGTCAAGGTGAGCTCTGCCTTCAGTCCTGTGTCATGCCAACAGTAAAGCATCCTGAGAACATTAAAGTGTGACGTTTTTCTCAGCAAATGGAGGGGGCTCACTCACAGTATTGCTTAAGAACACAGCCATGAACAAAGAATGGTACCAAAACATCCTCCGAGACCAACTTCTCCCAACCACCCAAGAACAGTTTGGTGATGAACAATGCCTTTTCCAGCATGAATGAGCATCTTGCCATAAGTCAAAAGTGATACAATAGTTTTGGGCCCATGGCCACAAAACTCCCCAGACCTTAATCCTATTGAGAACTAGTGGTCAATCCCAACAGGTGGACAAACTAAACTCCAAGCATTGATTATGCAAGAATGGGCTTCCATCAGTCAGGATGTGGCCCAGAAGATCATTGACAGCATTCCAGGGTGGATTGCAGAGGTCTTGAAAAAGAAGGGACTTTTTGCATAAACTAAATGTAATTGTCAATGAAAGCCTTTGACACATGAAATACTTGTAATTATACTTCAGTGGACCATGTTAACATCTGACAAATATATCTAAAGACCCTGAGGAAGCTGACTATGCGAACATTTATATTTGGGTCATTCTCAAATGTTTTCACCATGACTGCATAATATTCCATTCAATCACATTAACAGAGCATAAATGAATCAATGCTAAAACATTAAAATATATATATACAACCACAGTACAGGAAAGCAAAGAGTCACTTTAGGAGTGCCTAATGTCAATCATTTTATAAGTACTAACCATTAACATTTGTGTAATAATTATCAAGTGATCTAAAACATTTTTAAGCATTTTAAGCAAAAATGAGCTAAATGAACCAGCTCATCAAAACATACTTGGAATGCCTATCAAATGGTTAAATCATGTGACTTAAAAGGCAACATAGGTTTGAGTGTGTTAGTTTTCTCACACTTGTGTGTAGGACCGCATCCTACAGGAAGAGTGTGTGGAAATATCACATCCATGTTCCCCTCAAGGACCTGCAACAAATCAGCACAAACATAATAAGCAAATGTTTATACGTGCAGTAATATCAGACCATTAGTTCAATACACTTGAATAAGATGTTATAAAGTCCGAGTGTAGTCTTTAAAGGGTCTTACTGGAAAATAGACTTGATTCTTACTTGTGGGTGTTAATTCTGTAGAAGAGGAACCTAATTGTTATCTGTGGAATTTTCTAAAGTGGTTGGTCAAATCATCAATGTTGTCTTTTAACATGTAGTCTGAGTGCTTTTTACAGTGACAAAACATCAGAAATATCTGAATCATCAGCATTGCCATGTCAATATAAAAAACATGATGTCCACTGATTTGTTTTTAAATATTGTTTAATTTTCATTAAAATGCATTATTTTCACAGAGCAAATCATTTTTATTCAGTGTTTTTACAAATGTTGCTGTTAGCTTGGCGTAGAGTTAAAAAAGAATGCAGAAAACTTTTTCAGGGGGACTGAAGAAATACACAGTATTTCACAATAATTCAATATGTATTCATTGAATTTGACTGGCAAAACTGTTTTTGATACATTTTTACTTCTTTACATTTTAAATTAAGGTGGTCAACGTAGATTAAATATTGCCATAATGATATATTACAATGAACGATTGTGAGGAAAAACAACTGCATATTAACAGCAAGTACTTTCTTACCGCTGCTGTCAAACCAAATCTGTTTTAAACACCCTCAGCTTGTGGCACCAAGTGCTGATTTGTTGTATCCCCTTCCTCAATTATATCTGTATTAGCACCAGGTTTAATAAACACTGATTGGCTATAAGTCATTGGTCGGCCTCATACCATTGGAACTACCATGATTGGTTAAACCCATTGGGGGTTTTAATACATTTTTGTATTTTTTCTATGAATAGTAGTATGCTGGAAATCCGGCACCAAGGATTAATGAGGAATGATGCTGCTGACAAATGTAATTTCCAGTTTCCAAAATGAATAGGGGGAGCCACATTTCTCTGTCTGTAACTACAGAATTTAAAAAATTTATTTCTATGTCAACTTGCCTGGTCAGAATAATGACTGCTCAAAGATAACCAAAATCCTGAAAACTAATCTTATTTGTTTTGACCTGTAGCAAAGTTTAGAAATGCATGCAATCAGTTTGCCTATAAATACAATGTGAAATCCCCACAACGATCGTAAAACCAGATAAATTGTCCCCACAGGGTTTTTGGGAGTTCCCTCATGGGGAAAGTATTCATTATTTTCAGTATGTTGTAATATTTAGGGGAAAAGTATAACTGGGCATAGTTGTTGTACTCTCAGACAGTACTGTCGGTAGTCATGCAGGTGACATTGCGATTGGCTTCACTCATGTTGCTGCCTGTAGACAGAACTCTGTTCACACTCTCCCCATCTCTCTCCAGACCAGGATAGATCTACAAGCTGCTAATAAATGCCAGATGCATCAGAGGCCCTGAATACAATTTTCAGGGGCATTTTGGCCAAAATGTCATTTTTACAGCTTCATCACAAATTGCATGGAGAATGTATAGGACTGTGTTTATTTGGAAACACGTTCAGTTGTTTATGATGACTTGAATATTACTGGTTCATCTGAAGCCAGCTCCCATTACTAAATATGTGATTTACTATGTTCAATTCTTCCTTAAAGTGGAACATTGTTCTAAAATCATGTGATTCACAGAAAGATGGTGGTTTGGATTTGAAGTCTTGAGCGTATCATGTGTTAAAGGAACTGAATCAAATGGACCCAAGCACACGACACCAGACACAAGCAACAAAACTCAAGGGTGTTTAATTAAGGTAGAAGGACTGAGGCAAGGCCAGAGGGGTGTTAAGACAGAATTATGTAGACAGGGCAGCAGGGTAGGCCAGAGGGGTGGATAGACAGGATAATGTAGACAGGGCAGCAGGGTAGGCCAGAGGGGTGGATAGACAGGATAATGTAGACAGGGCAGCAGGGTAGGACAGAGGGGTGGATAGACATGATAATGTAGACAGGGCAGCAGGGTAGGACAGAGGGGTGGATAGACAGGATAATGTAGACAGGGCAGCAGGGTAGGCCAGAGGGGTGGATAGACAGGATAATGTAGACAGGGCAGCAGGGAAGGACAGAGGGGTGGATAGACAGGATAATGTAGACAGGGTAGACAGGTTTTAACGGGTAGAGAACAACAACGAAGGAGCAATGAGCAGACAGGAAACCAGGGTATTTAACAGCATGCTGATGGGGAGATGAACCGCAGGTGTGGAGACTTGAGGAGTAGCAACGTCTCTGGCGGGGCGAGTGCCTCTGACCTGGACATTCATATGGCAATGTGAGCAAGTGTTTGGCTCAAACTGACTTTGAGGGCATGGAAAGAAGCAGACTAGCTGATCGGACAGGTTTCTGAGGAAGCCTGTGGTGATCTGTGAATCTCCTGACTCCGCAGGGACTGTAATGGTGGTGCAAATTGCTACTGTGGGGTTGGGAGAAGATATTGAGAAAATCGGGGAAAAAAGTTACTTAACATTATAAGTTCATCACAAGGATGAATCACGCAGGTCAGCGTCATTTGAAATCGATGGGAACAGCGTTTCCACAGCTCTCAGCGGTTATAGGAGGATCGCTGATCAGATTAGAAGTAGCCCAAAGACATGCCAACAGCGACCAATCAAATTTTAAACACAATATCGTTTTTTTTGGTTGCCCAATTTGACAAAACAACCCCAGGCAGCAACTTGTAGGTTAACTTATCTGAAACTCTTGCTTGTGAGGAGGGCAAGCAAATGAAGTCTTTAGTTTAATTCATTATTCATGTTTTATACTGTATGGGGGTATGGTAGTTGGTTCACCTTTCTTCTTTTGTCCAACTTCTTGAGTTCAATTTGGGCATACGTCCCATCACCTGACCCTTGACCAGCAGAAACACCAGAAGAAATGGGCAAATAATACAGAAACAGTCAGCATTAATGTACAGCCTCAACCATGTATTGTGGGTTACTAGACATTCCTACTAAACACATCAAATACTGTATGTTATCATTACTTGTTTGTCATAGCAGAGATACAAAGATTAGTTATCTACTCATCTTGCCTAAAGACAGTAAAATCACATCATACAAAACAGTTGGTGAAAAGTAATGAGAGGTCTGGGCTGAGAGACTGACCATAGAGCAGAGATGTATACACAGCATCAGGAGACTGAACCTGGGTCGATCCTTGGTCCTGCTGGGGGTCCTGGTTGGTACTCTGGGGATGGACGGGCCTACAGGGAGATAGACATTATTGAAGAACACAGACAAAATGTTACTCGATGAATGTACATAGGATAGAGACAGATGTACACACCAGTGTATTCTGTCAGAAGAGGAACCTGTAAAGAGAAATGCAGACTATTAAATCAGGTCAAGTAATCATTTAAATTTGTCTCCTGATCATGATATACAAGTTAGCAAACTGTAGAAGTCTTACCTTTGATGTTTTTATATCTACAAAGCAGGACCAGTAAGATGGTCAGTAGAACAGCAGCAACAACTGGACCCAAAACCACTACGAGGAGTAATGTAGGAAATCTACCTACCACAGCAGGAGAGAGAACAGAACACCATCAGACAAAGTTAAGTAAATAATGAAGTAATTAAATAAAACAGCATATGGTGTGTTGGGTCTGAACATTAACAACTACAATATTAATGTATGTTTCATTGAAATGGAATGTGCTTAAATAATGAGAACTACAGAAACCTCTCTGTTTAGATTATCTCTGTAGGTTGCACTCTGATAACCACAGGAATGTTTACATTGACCACTTGGCATGGGTGTTAATGTCTTGGATTTGCTAGGTAAACACGCCCCTCAATGTATATTACAGCTTGTAACCTACATTACAACGAGAAGAGACTGAGTGAGATTATGTAAGGAAGACCAGGTCTGTAACCTCATGAACAAGACTATCTAATGCTGCAATAAACAAATGATCTATTCTCTCCCTTTACAACCGGGTACACAAACTATCATTACAATCACTATAAGAAACGGCTGATTTCTAACAGGTCTCTCTGCACAGACATAATTCAGACAACTTATTTTGCATTATGAGTGATATGTTATATTACAAAATGTAAAGCTAACAAATTATTTTAATGTAAAGTACTCTGCAAAAAAGAATACACCCAAACAGATTTTTCTCTTTAGAATTAATACTTCCTATGGGATCCTAAACAACAAAATATTCCAGCAACTCTGGTTCATTGGTTGCAAATAAGATTTGTCAGTAGAAAATAACAAAAAATGTTTGAACAAAGGATTTCAGACCGTGTTGTTAAATTAGGGAACACCCCAATGAATCTTTCAGGAAATCCACAACAGACAAGTCAAACCAATCATCACACATGTTGCTGCAGGATAACTGACTGTGAAGGGTGGTGAGAGAAAGTAGGCTTGAGAAACTTAACAACACAGATGTACTAACTAACTCTTGAGCAGAGGTGTATAGATAGGACACATGTTCTGTCCATACCTCCAGCTAGGAGTTGCCCATGTAACTGTCACAGGCTTGAGGGATAGGACCATTGAACATGTTGGAACATCCCATACAAGGGTCATTTAGGGCTTTCTTATTGGAGGGTATTTGGTTGGGTTTGACCCTAGGCCGCCTCCCTTGTATTATAAGTACTGTGCAACTTCCTGTATTCTTTGGAGTGAGAGAGAGTGGGAACTATGACCTGTTAACATCAATGTCTCATGCTGAATATAGAATGGCTCTCCCCTGACTTTGGTTGCATAACTTTTTGTTCTTGAACATCATCAGAACGGGAAGCTAACAGTTGGTGCTGTGACGACCTGGATGATGGTTTGATTGACGAATCAAACCACTCTAAAAGAACAAGTCAGTAATATCAGCATGGGAATCCAGATAATCCACATCTGGAGTTCAAGGAACACCAAGGTATTTTGCTTTTTAAGCAATGGGAACCTGTGGTGAGGACACACAAGACATAAGCTTAGTCTTGGTCCAAAGACACCACACAAGATATATGAAACCTTCCCTGTTGAGGTGGGAAGTGCTTACTAGATCGAATATTAAGTGTATCACATGTGATTTGAAAGCCCTAATATAGGCAACTTTTTTCAAAGTGAGAAACCTTTGTTATTCATCTAGAAGTCCTTGCTAGGCGGATAGCAGGTAGACGCGTGTGCAGTATTTATTGTATAAAATTCGTACGATTGAAGTTAAAGAAAATAACGTGGTAGAGGGACTGCAGCCCTGACGTTTTAATTCATGTTCAAAATCTTGGCGCGATAAGGATCATTAACAATGATTTCTGAAATCGAAATGGACCGAAAGAAAAATAAAGTTTTCCGGCTAAATGAGATGGATTCCAAGAGAGTTGTATATGGACAGACATGCGAAGAGAAAATAAAACGGGAAGTTAAGGTGGCTGAGAGAGAATGACCATCGTAAGGCGAGAAAGGAGACAAAGGAGACAATGTGCGGGAATTCATTCGGTTTCACCACCAGGCGGACCGACAGGAGTCTCGAGATGGAGTCACTTTTATGGGATCCTGGAATTATGGACGATACTAGGAACTGACGTGAGCTTTCATAATCACTGATTCATAGAGTTCTTAAATGTTAATTTCCTAAAATGTGTCGTACCTAACCATTGAATGAAGCTGGAACTTATCAAGGAAAACTGATCACCTTCCTCGGTAATAGCCAAGCTTATTTATTTAAATATTACATGTAGTTTGAAAAGCACTTGATGGTATATAACATGTTTCAATAGACATTCGAAACAGCCTGTTTTGTTCATTCATGCTTTAACATGTTTTAATGGGTATTCAAGAAATAGCCTGTTATGTTGTGCTTTTTCATGTTCACAATGTAATTTCGAGTCAAATGTATTTATTGCGTTGATGACAATGTTTAAAATCGTAAGGCCTTCATGGTCAAATGGCAATGTGGGTAGGCTTTCACAGGCCTACTACATGCTGCATTTTGCCAGCACACATGGGCACACCTGAAACCTAGTGATGAATTAGAATTTGGTTAAATTATTTTCTAATCATGTAAAATAGTTTCAGGGTTAAAGTATTGTGTTTTCTGTCTCCCCTGAGGATTGATTACTTTCCACCAAGTTGGATTGTGTGTTTTCCCTCTTTCTATGCCTCGTCACAGGACGACTGATAAGAGAGAAAAAAATAGACAAAGGGCAATTGATTTTGGAATTTGGTGAAACACATGGCTATACATGTACACTGAATTTGGTTCTAATATGTTATAATTTGGTTTTAGACAAAAGATTGAGATTACAGTCTCATGTAAAATTAGGAAAATTGGTGAAAAACAGCAAACGAAAGTTAATTGCCCATGAAATGTGACATTTTATCTTAAATGCTGAATTGAGTTTGGTTAAATAATATAGCTAGTTTTTGTTTGTATTACCAATGATAACTGGAATAATACTTGTATTAATACAGATACCTGATACTTGTTAATGGAGTTTAAATTCTAAGATGGTAAATTTACTAATGAACAAATAGGGTATTGATGTTAATAGTGTTCAAAGCCTACATTGAGTGTTCTCTGGATCACTAGTTGTAACTTGACTCTAGTGACGTCATACATCTGTTTTCTGTCTCCATAGCCATTCTTAAGAGTTTTATTGATTTCCACCCTGAGTTTGAGTTGCTGTGTAGATCACATTTTACAAACAGCTAGAACTATTGGATGGGTTGGACACTACATCTAAATCTTCAGTTAACCAATGATGTCAGCTATATTGAAAGGATAGTCTGAGGACCATGTAAGATTTTTAATGTGTGGGAATTTAAATTCCTTATTCTTTAAACAACAGATTTGGCCTTAACTCCCTAACTGCAGAGGGTAAATTCCTGAGCTCCAGGAAGGGGGGCTGACCCAAAGAATGACCCTCCCGCAAAACCTCTCACATTGATTCATGGTAACCTATTTCTCAGGGTTAATAATTAATGTTCAGACTGGTCTAAACTATGGTGATTTAACCAACACAAGCATATTCGGTTTTGGGATAATCAAACATTAAGTAAAAGCTAAATATATTTTTCTCTCAATGGCTTTAAGTTGAAATTTATGTTTTTGAAACCAACTGTAGTGAGGATAGAAACCAAAAAATTATCACCATTGTCAAAGATATTCATTTTTTTAAAATTAAACTACAGGCGTGGTCAAAGAAAATGAACAAAAGTTAGAATTTGGCTAACCGCCAGAGATTTTGAATAAAAGTTGGAGAATTTCACTTAAATATAAAAGGTTAATCAAGACATTTTTTTGTCACAAGGTAGTTTGGTCATTGCTTGTACAATTTTGGTGCTGTGGATATGCTAATATAATCACCCTGGTGGTTGCAGTTGGTATATCACTGGAATTGGGCTGGAGGGTTTCTCTCCTACAATTTGGTTGGGCAGCTTATGGCCAGTGCGGGTTCAGGATGGCGCCTCCTGTTGCCGTATTCGCCGTGATTCTGCTTTCACTTATGGTGTCACTTTCCATTGACTTAATGAAGTGAAAGCAGGGGGGATGTATGATATGATCACTGATGATGATTGGAAAGAGTTGAGCTTAGGGCTCAAAGCAAATCAAATTGGTACTTAGAAGTTTTTTTATGTTTGCATGGTTATAACAGAGCATTGGCATCTGATAAGTCTAACATATTACATCTACAGTATGTTTTGATAGGATTATTTGGAAATTGTTTTTTTGACGTAAGGTCTAACATTTTAATGGTGGAATAGCATAGATGTAACAATTTGTTGATTGGGCTAAGCAAAGTCAAGTCTAATGGGACAATGGAATCTCATTCCACTGCCGTGTGCTGTCGAGCATAAACGTAGCACATTGAAAAAAACATCAAACAACCCAGTTCTGGATGGGAAAGGAAATTTGACATAGACTTTTATGGAAACTTGTCTGAATAAGGTGTACACTTCACCTTAATGATGGAACTTCTGAGATCCACAAGTTTTCAGGACTGATCTACTGTCTTCATTTTTGGGAGTTGACGGAACCATAACCAGAGGATGAAAGTCCGATGGACTGTTGAACACTAATCGTTGTTTTGCAGTTATACTTTCAACAGATCGGGACATCACAACCCCTTTTCTGATGATACATCATGTCACTGCCTGGACACAGACAACTGAGTGTGTGAGTACCAGCAACATGTTGTAGAAGGACTTCTTTAAATGATGAAAATATCTCAAAACACTAGCTTAATTTTATCAAATAGTTTTCTCTGTCTAAGTTTGTATATTCACCATTCACAGAATAATTGTGTTCTTCTGTCTTTCTCTAAAAAGTGAACTCTGTTCAAAGGTGATACTGTGAACACTTCTATAGGAGCTTTATTAAAGTAGTTACATCTTAGACCCTTGATGATCTGAATAGACTGGAAATGTCAACCTCCATTTGAATAGACTAGAAGCATTATTCTGTTAAAGGGGCCATATGAAAAATGTTTACTTTACTATTAGCATAAATACAAGCAAAAATGAACAGATGTCAATTGCCGTTAATATTTTAGTTTTTGCTTAAAATATTTTCAACAAAATAGTTTGAAGTTCCTAAGATATTCCCCATTTAATCTTTCTCATGTGTCTTCTCAAACTCACTTTAAACGCTCTATCCCCTCACACTTTGCCAGCCTGAACTGGTTAATACTATCCCCCCAAACTATGCCAGCCTGAACTGTCAGCGTTCTCGGTTGTAAGGAATGATGAAGCGGACTGCGGAGCTTGTAAGTTTATGTTCATTTATAATATGAGAGCTGACATATGCTCTTCTGAGTAGAGACAATAACACACAAAGACAATGGGAGCAGAGGGAATATATATACTGAGGGGAATGACTAAATGATGATCAGGTGCGCTAAACGAGACAACAGGTGCAATGAGTTGATGAGATGGGGCGATGGTGTCAGAAGGCCGGTGACGTCGAACGCCGAAGCCCGCCTCCTGCAGGGAGAGGATGGGCAGTAGATGGCGTGGTCGTCACAGTACCCCCCCCCCCGACGCGCGGCTCCAGCCGTGCGACGACACCGAACCTGGGGTCGACCCGGAGGGCACGGAGCAGGACGATCCGGACGACGGCGATGGAAGTCGCGTAGAAGGGCGGGAGCCAGCACATCCCGCCTCGGGATCCAGCTCGGCTCCTCCGGACCGTACCCCTCCCACTCCACGAGGTACTGGAGGCCCCCAACCCGGCGCCTCGAGTCAATGATGGCGCGGACAGAGTACGCCGGGGCCCCCTCGATGTCGAGAGGAGGGGGAGGGACCTCCCGCACCTCACACCCCTGGAGAGGACCAGCCACCACCGGCCTGAGGAGAGACACATGGAACGAGGGGTTAATACGGTAGTCAGGAGGGAGACACAACCGATATGTTACCTCGTTAACTCTCCTCAGGACTTTAAAGGGCCCCACAAACCGCGGGCTCAGCTTCCGGCAGGGCAGGCGGAGGGGCAGGTCCCTGGTGGAGAGCCAGACGCGGTCGCCCGGGCGATAGACCGGGGCCTCCCCGCGGTGGCGATCCGCAAAGGTCTTTTGGCGACGGACAGCGAGCCTGAGGCGAGCCTGCACAGCCTCCCATGTGCCCGCTGCCCGCCGGAACCAATCGTCCACCGCAGTGGTACCGGCCTGGCTCGGGGTGTTCTTCCTGTATTAATTGGAGACAGAGAGAGAAATGAAAGAACTATGGACTGTTAACATCAACGTCACATGCTGAATAAAGATGACCCTCCCCTGACTTCATGCAGTTTTACTTTTGTTCATGGATATCACATGTAACAGAAAATAACAGATGGTGCCGTGACCTGGATTGATGGCCCGATGGATGAATCAAACCACTCTAAAAGAACAAATCATTTATATCCGCATGGGAATCCAGATGAACACATTTGGAACAAAAGATGAAAGAACTTGAATTTAGCTCCTTTAGAAGTTTTCACAATTACACCTTTAACCAGAGTTCACATCTTAAAGAAAAAGACAGTACAACACTATAATGAAGTAAATGGTTGAAAAACAACCTTACAGAAAACGATTTGATGAAATGATGTTAGTGTTTATATTAATGTTAGTGACTTAAAGTAGGTGCTTACATTTTAAAGAGTTAAATGAAACAACAACACAGATTAGTAGCAAACGCTATCAATTAGTTTTTTATTGTCAAAAGTCAGTGCTGAAAAGAAGACCATACCAATGAGCTTAAAACACAATAAACAAATTTAACAAATATATGGTGACAGTAAAACTGTTTTTGGTGTTCTTAGAAAGGTACAATTTCAGATGTTTACCAATAAACAAAGTAAGTCTCAAATATCCCTTTGGTTCATCTCGCTTCAGTCTCCGCTACTTAACTAACATGTGTAAACCGGATTGGATGAGAAAGAAATGTCCAAGAACTGTTGTAGTTCCACAGATTTTTGTTGTTTCTACAGATCTACCAAGAGCCTCACTGAGAGTCTCTCCTCGTGGTCTCCTCTACTCTGGAGAGACTGTTACTCTGCAGTGTTACATACCAGACAACGCAGACCGGTGGCACTATTGGACGTACTATTGGGACTTCAATAATCAACCACTGAGTCCTGATACACCTTCTAAAACCATCACCACTCTGTCTGACTGAATCAGTACCAGTGTTACGGCACTAGAACAGGTCAGCATCCCCAGTCATCACAACTCATTGTTTCCCTCAAAATCACTGTCAATGGTAAGTAATATTGCAATTTAGTTTTTCTATTGCGTGTTTTGTTAAAGTCGTTTTAGTAGTGTTAAAAATGAAGATGCCATCAGTATAAATATGTCTCTTTTTTTCACAGTTCTGCCTAATGCCACACTGTCTGTAAAGACAAACCCAGTGTTTCCTGGAGAGACAGTCACTCTGACCTGTTCAGTTGGGTCCTACAGTAACTGGAGATATAAGTGGTACAAAGACAGTAATGATACTGTAGTATCCCCGTCTGACAGACACACTGTAACAGGAGACACCCTCACCATCAGTAGAGTCTGACCAGGGTGTCTACTGGTGTCAGGGAGAGAGAGACTCCAGACCCAAATCTACCTCCACCAGTCAACCTGTCAGTATCACTGTGAATGGTGAGTTACTTCTTTATGTTGTTTTAACCTGTTCAGTGGGTAATGATAAAGTAGTTTTCCAGTAGTCACAACTCAGTGTTTCGCTCCATATCAGTGTTGTTACTTGGTATCATAGTGATGTTAGTAGTACAGTGTTGTTCCTTGGTATCATAATGATGTTAGTAGTAGTGTGTTGTTACTTGGTATCATAGTGATGTTAGTAGTAGTGTGTTTTTACTTGGTATCATAGTGATGTTATTATTAGTGTGTTGTTACTTGGTATCATAATGATGTTAGTAGTAGTGTGTTGTTACTTGGTATCATATTGATGTTAGTAGTAGTGTGTTGTTACTTGGTATCATAGTGATGTTAGTAGTATTGTGTTGTTACTTGGTATCTTAGTGATTTTAGTGTGTTGTTCCTAAACAAACCTATTAAAAACCACCAGCTAATCAACCATATACCACACTGAGTTCAGACCAACAGTATGTATTGACAGGAGACAGTGTGACACTGTCCTGTACTGTAGAGTCTTCTGGATGGAGGTTTTACTGGTACAGACACAGACAAGACTCTGAACCGATATCTACATCCTGTGGATCTACTGTACTCAGAATAAATGAGTCCACACTCTTTAAAAATGAATATTTGCATCTATTTTTCAGTGAACACCAGCAGGGCTTGACATGTGCACCTGCCCACCCACCAAATGGGGGTAGAATTCAGCTGTGGCGTGTAACACAGTCAGTCTTACTAGACACTTTGGCGGGTGGCATTCTATATGTTGTGAGAAAGTATGTCTGTTTAGGTGTATTTCAATTCTAAAGGACACAACACAGAGTACTATGGCTTTGCAAATGTATGTAACTTCCTGTACGTCCTTGGAAACAGCACAAAGGAATGTGGTTGAACATCAACTCCACACATCCTCCTTACATCCCAAAGATTGGGGGACTAGGAAGAGGGAGGTTGTGATATACATTGCCCTTAAATGATTGGATAACAGCTAGAAGTGGAGGGAATGTGCTCTTGTATATATGGGCTGTTTAGGACAAAGACATTTGGAGAAGCACAAAGAAGACCAAGAGAGTTGGAAAGAAGGCTGAACATCTAAGACAGACATGTACTATATTTTGTGAATAAACAACAAAGAACGCTTCTCCCCCTGACTTGGGTCCTTCATTATTCTGAAAAAGAGCCAGAAGCTAACAATGTCAATACACAGGGTTTTTCCTGCATTCAAAGCTCAAAGTCATTTTCCCCAAAATCTCTCACCGCCTCTGTGTGTTAGTATGGTAAAACATGATTTTGTGCTCATATACAAAGTACCAGTGAAACACTGCAGCTAAAATCACGGTAGGAGGAAACTTTTTCCATATTGCCTGTTTCCAAATGTGGTGTGTTTCCTATACAATTTGGATGTTATTGGCTGGACTTTGGCTGGTCGATTCATTATAGAATTTTCTGGAGTCTGTAGAAGAATACAGTTTATGGGCAATGAAACTTGTCAGCCTTGCATACAGGATCACACGGGTCTAGACATCTCAGAGAAGAATAATGTCGTAAAATCAGGTGGATCCTGCTTTTTTTTTTTACACACAAGTATTTCTAAATATTCCATTAAAACGTAATTACTTAAAACACAATTTGTTCCGCATAAACATTTTGTTGCCTAAAATGTACAGATTATTAACCTAAAATAACAAATTATTTTATTTCAAAAGAAATGACTGGTGAGAAGACTATCAGATTAGAGTATGGGCTCTATCACCAAACACATTAACCTACATATGCCAATATATATATATATATATAGTAAAACATATATATAATTGACATATTTAAGTTACAAACCATATGATTATATGAATGTGAAGAAGCTCGATCAGCGACAGCTGTTGAGCCTAGAACAGCTGAAGGAAGTCCTGGGAGATTAACTATGTGACGCCCAGACAAGGATGGGTAAAACATGACTTGACAAGGCTGTAATTGTCACGATCGGGACTGGGGACCCAGGCGCGGATTGCCAGGGTAGCAGGGAAGCAGCTGATCGGAGACCGGCAGACTAGTCGGGGACAGGCGGTAGTTCGGTAAACGGGCGGTTGGCAGAGGCACAGGTGAGTAACAGGCAGAGTAGTCAGGGACGGGCGGAAGGTCGAACCACAGGCTGGCGGCAGAAGTACAGGCGGGGAGCGAGCAGAGTAATCGGGGACAAGCAACGAGTCGGTACACGGGTGATCAAGACGAACAGAAGACTCGAAGGTTGCTGGGAAATGCATGCGAAATACGACCAATGATCCGGCAGGGAGAGAATGGCAGAGGGCAGAGATATACAGACGATGATGACGTGATTGGGAACA
>JACXGJ010009665.1:6773-23868 GCA_016801105.1 Esox niger | reverse complement strand
GGACAGAGAGACAGATGGGTAAAGAGAGAGGTGAGGACAGAGAGACAGAGGGGTAAAGAGAGAGAGAGGTGAGGACAAAGAGACAGATGGGTAAAGAGAGAGGTGAGGACAGAGAGACAGATGGGTAAAGAGAGAGAGAGGTGAGGACAGAGAGACAGATGGGTAAAGAGAGAGGTGAGGACAGAGAGACAGATGGGTAAAGAGAGAGAGAGGTGAGGACAGAGAGACAGAGTGGGGGACCATCTATATGGATGCAGGCAGTTTGTGAACTGCACAGCACTTGATTGTATTGTAAGTTTCGGATTTGCATAGTTGTGTGTATCATAACATGAAATTATCAATTTACTACATCAGGACGATCACATATGAATTCTGCCAGAGAGCCTGAAAAATAAATCACTGTTGTCAGTTGTACAATTGAACTATTCAGACAAATGAATAACTCAATTGTTCTCCAGTTTAACTTAAGCAGAGGCTCTGTGTATGTTTTGGGTCAATGAAGCTGTGTCGATCATAATATTCACTTAAGTACTAATCTAGATGATTTATTGCAAGGTGCGGCCATAGATCAGTTCTAAACATCTACTTTTCTCTGTGAATGTGAAACAAACAGTTATTATTCACAGCACTGAGCCCTAGGACCACCTATTAATCCTGGCAGTAATCGTGTGGTAGAACACATTGCAGTCAGCATTTCAAAAGAATCGGTCAACTAACTCAACTCAGAAAAAACGATGACTCTCGAGTCATTAAACAGTCAGAAAAATAAAGTTTCTCTCTTTCATACGGCATATTATAACACAAGAAGCAGGCAAGGAAACAAGGTATTTTATACAGTATGTCCCCCCATAATGACACCAAATGGCATACTTTGAAAACGATCTTGCGGTTTAAATTACATCAGTTGCTGGTGGTTTTTAGGCATTGCGGCCATCCTGGCATTGCTTGGTAAAACATGGATGCGTTATTTCCCTACGACCTGTTGTTGATTTGATGGAAGCGTACCGCAGGCTAAGGCAGCACAGGAGAAACAGCTGGCATATGAGAAGTCAAGCGCCATTTTTTTATTGCTTGATGACATGCACACGCACAGGTCATGACAAGTGATGGGTCACAGAGCTACCAGAAAAACGTGTGTTGAGGCAGCACTTGCCATAGCACATTTGATTTAATGGCCTGCAAAATATATACATACAAAATGTTAAAAAGAGAGGAAAAGCGCCTCAAATCGCCTATTTATTAAAAATAGCCCATATAGAACCGTTCTTATCACATATTAGACACAACATACCACAGAAAGCCCAGTTTTTTACCTGTTTAGACCACCAGATCAGGAAAAGCTTCAGGCCCCAGAATTGTTCTCTGGAACCATTGGTACCTCCACTGCTGTGTCATTATGTGACACGGAGTCGATTAATAATTACGTAATAATTACATGTCACATAATGCTGCAAACATGTTTGTTTGGGCTGGATCTCAGGCCCTTTGGGTAAGTTCTGAGAGGTAATTGAGCAGGAAATTTCATCTGTCTAGCACTACTTAACGTATTCATTTACAGAATTCAAAATATGTCACATTTTGTCCTCCATAGAATAAGGCCCTAATCCGCAAAAAAATGAAATAAGAAAAGATCAATAAATGCTAGAAACATCTAAAATACAGTGAGCCATCACATCATTGCAAGGGAAAAGATAAGAGTCCCTTCATCCAACTGGTCCTGGGACTGAGTTCACAAAGTTGTACTGCTGGCACACTTACGCCTCAGGACTAGAACATCCAGACAGAATAAACTTAATTACAACATTATAACAACCAAGTAAAATGCAGTGTTATCTGGCCTGGCAAACTACATAGCCATGGTTACAGATCAGAAACGTAGAAAGACTTGGACAAAGTATATGAGTTGTAAGAAGAAATGAGACACTGACAAGGGTTGACACAGGAACATCTGAGACAATCACTGCACCACAGAGGAATCGTGGACATGGAATATACAAGAATCCCAAAATTCAAGACCATTATCCAAGGATTCAAAGACCTCTCTGAGAAGAATACAGTCCCTGTCCTTTCAGGGGAGGTCACAGAGAGCAGTGGATTGGCAGACCACTAGATTGGCAGACCATTAAATGGGCAGACCATTAAATGGGCAGACCACTAGATGGGCAGACCACTAGATGGGCAGACCACTAGATGGGCAGACCACTAGATTGGCAGACCACTAGATTGGCAGACCATTTGATGGTCAGACCACTAGATGGGCAGACCACTAGATGGGCAGACCACTAGATGGGCAGACCACTAGATGGGCAGACCATTAGATGGGCAGACCATTAGATGGGCAGACCACTAGATTGCTGCTTGCCAGAAATGAGAGACCAACATCATCTTATGAAATTGTTATTTCACGTTTTTCCTTTTCATAACTGTTCCCAGAGTGCCCTAAAGACATTTGAGCAATGTGATTTTCCAAAGATAGACAAGAGAGGGAAAGATAGAGGGTAGAGAAAGTAAAAGGACAGAAAATGGACAGAAAATGAAAGATAGATAATTAAAAGTGACATTTAGACAAAAAGTGAAAGTGAAAGATAAAGGGGAGAATGAAATACAGAGGAGGATAGAGAGTGAAAGACAAAGTAGAATGAGAAAAATAATACGACTTTGATTCTAATCCAACTGCATGTAGGTTTCCAGCTGACAGTACAGCCTTTCCCTAACCCTCATTGACTTATCACTGCGTCACTACCGTTCTGGCTTGTGACTCAGTGTGGAAAACTCCATGTCACGTGCCTGGCATGCTGTAATACTGCACACAACGTCTTTCTGGCATCTTAATGTGGTAATGACGTCAGAAAGACGTTGTGTGCCCGTTGGGTAGTAACTCACTCCTTTAACAGGACTATCTAACACTGCCATGCCTATTACACTACTATTACATACTAGGTTTAGTCCAATAGCACATTATTATTATCAAGTGGATGTTTTCATCACTGGCTGAATGCATCTATAAAACATTTTAACCTAAATGCTTTGTTGTAGATTTCCAACATACCGTGGCTAAGAGCTGTATCCAGGCACCAACCGTGCATTGTTTTACTGTGGCATTCAGTTATAGTCATGTACCAAACCGCCTTGTGCCTTCTCTTAAGCCAAAAGTCACAAAATTGTACGTAGGACCCAATTGTTTTAGCTACAATCTAGTAAGTTACTTAATACCCCAGAAGTACAGAGTCTAGGAACATGTTAAGTAGTAGAAAGGAATTTGTACAGTTACACAAATAATTTTTGGGGAAGTTGCTTATATAAAATTATAAATACGTTTCAGAATCCATCTAAAGGATGCCAACTACCAGTGCTGTAAAAATGGCAAAACGTGCAGTAAGACCACTCCTGACAAACAAATTCTGGACAAAAAGAACCAGGGTCTAAAAGCACTACAAAACAAACATCCTAATGATAATTTATTCTCATTAGCCCGTTTGTGTTTCCAACATGTTCCTATGCATCACCACAGAAATGTACTATTGGTGATGCAATAGTATTTAAAATCCAATCATTTTAGATACTTTTTGTATACATACATAGGTTGTAGTTCATGATATATCCTTAATATAACAATTATATTTGATGTCCTAGTAAACCTTTTCTTATTAATGATAACACTGAAGATTTTCAATCACATTTTAAATGCGTGTAGGAGAGCAAATGTACGAAGCAGATGAAAAAGTGCGCCATCAAGAATAGGAATGTTACCTCTCAATCTTTAAGTCCCATTCAGTTCAAAATTGCATTCCAATGTGATTAAAAGCACAGAAAGACATTAATCTGACCAATGAGGACTGATGAGACATGGCACACTTCCTTGACCTACTCTAGATTTTTTTTTCTAAAAAAAGAAAAGATTGACTTGTGTGTGGAATGTAGAGAGGCAGGGAAAGTGAAAGAGAGAGGACAGACAGAGAAAGAGGGAGATAGGGAAAAAAACACACACTCCTATCCCCTAACCTAACCAGTAATGCCAAACCAAAAAAGGAACCTGAATTTTAACACTATGCCTAATTGTAAGTTTTTCCCAAAACCTAACCTCTAAGCTGAAAAATCTATTTCCCTAGTGGAGCCAAAAAACCTTTTGGAGACAGATTTCTCAGGTTTTACTATCTGTGAGGGGATTTCAGGAAACAAATATACTCTATAAACCTTAACCTAACTATAATCTCAATCTTACTTAGTTTTTATGCCAAAACCTAAGATAACTGTCACCTCTAATGACTGAACCTAAAATTAACCCCAGTATTACAAACGGCAAATGTAAGTCTTAGCCTTAACCAATCCTTGCAGTCAGGAATACAATTTTCCTTGTGGAGACCAGTTCAAAAACCATGTATGGATCGAAATTGTTAAATTTACCATCGTTGCAGGGACTTCTTATCTCACATGTACAGTAACACCTCTAACCCAAAAACTAACTGGAATTAAAACCCTAAACCATAAAATGTAACCCTTACCTTAAATGTAACCATTAATGCATAATCTTAAACCAAATTGTAACGCTAAACCTCAGTGAAACACTAACTCCACTCCAAAATGGCCTTTCTTCTCTTGCCATGTTGCAGAGTTGTGGTTCTTACAAGTATAGTCCAGAGGTAGGCTGCAGGCATGTAAAAAACTGACCTATTTTCTCTAAGGAAGAAGTTCAAATTCGACTCAATATTTGTGGGCTTACTCCAAGGTATTAAACAACAAAACCAAAGAAATGCCTCTACTCCACAAGCTTCCCAAAAACAGCCACTGATTAAAGTGTTGGCTAGTTGTTGACTGAACTGTGGTCATTCCACTTCTCTGCCACCAACCAATCCTGTACCTCTAATGAAGCCAACTATACTGTGTGTGGTCTGAGCCAAGTTGGCCATTTACATCTACATTTATTGTAAATGTGAGACAGGCTGTTGTAAAATAAATACAATCAACTATCAGAGAAACCTGACATTCTGAAATGCACTCCATGACTACATCTTGCTGGCCTAGGGGGACAGGCTGAAGTGTGCGGGGGTGGGGTGGGGGGTTGGTTGGTTACCTAGAAATTTACTGACTCATGAAGAAAACAAACAGCTCCTTGATAATTAATGATTGTGTTAAATTAAGCAACATTTACCAGAACATTCAATATTGACAAAGCGGACCTTTTGGATGCACACTGACAATACCAAATAATGAGCAGTACAATGCTCTCTCATTCTCTAATTAGTTAGGAACAGTAGGCTACATAAGGAACAGAATATGTCTGCAGCCGAAAATGTACAATAAAGACTATTTGTTTTTGTTGTACTACTACGCATGTTGAGCAGTGTATTTCGATGATGTCGGGGATAGTTGAAACAGTACTTTGCTGTTTTCAGAAGTGGGGAGATGTGGTTGAACTAACTCCATACTGTGGTTAACTTCTAGGCCACAGTGACTAATCATCCCCACTGAACTCCCACATGCGAACCACCCAGCTCGTGGCTACAGCAACCATACCCTATTGACAAACTTTTATACATTTTCTTTGGGAAAAAACTATGTATGAATAACAAATATATATTATACACACTACCGTTCAAAAGTTATGGTCACTTAAAATGTCAATATTCTTTCCATTAAAATAACATCAAATTGACCAGAAATACAGTGAAGACATTGCTAATGTTGTAAATAACTACTGTAGCTGGAAATTTGCCATAATGGAATATCTACATAGACGTACAGTGGCCCATTATCAATAACCATCACTATGTTTCAATGGCAAATTGTGTTTGCTAACCTAAGTTTATAATTTTAAAAGGCTAATCGACCATTAGAAATCCCATTTGCAATTATGTTTGCACTGCTGAAAACTGTTGTGATGATTAAAGGAGCAATACAAGCAGTGTTGTTTAGATTAGTTGAGTATCTGGAGCATCAGCAATTGTACGATTACTAGCTCAAAATGTTCAGCAACAAAATGACTTTTGTTCTAAAACTTGTCAGTCTATTCTTGCTCTGAGAAATAAAGGCAATTCCACACAAGACACTGAAGATCATGCACAACGCTGCGTAATACTCACTTCAGAGAACAGTGCAAACTGGCTCCAACCAGAATAGAAAGAGGAGTGGGAGGACCAGGTGCACAAATGAGCAAGAGGGCAAATACATTAGTGTGTAGTTTGAGAAACAGATGCCTCACAGTTCTTGAAATGGCAGCTTTATTAAATAGCACTCACAGTCTTAAAGTCAATAGTGAATAGGTGACTCTGGAATGTGGCCTTCTAGAGTAGGCTGAGTTGCAAAGATAAATACATATCTAAGACAGGCCAATGTAAAAAAAAAAAAAGATAAAGATGGGCAAAATAACGCACACACTGGACTGAGGAAGAATGGAAAAAAAGTGTTATGGACAGACAATGTCAGATCACAAAGAACATTTGTCAGACCAAATGAAAAGATGCCGGAAAAGTGCTTGATCTGTCAAGCACGGTGAAAGGCAATGTGATGGTCTGGGGGTGCTATGGTGGTGGTAAAGTGAGAAATCTGTACAGAATAAAAGGGATCTTGAAGAAGGACAGCTATCACACCATTTTGCAACTCCATGCCATACCCTGTGGAATGTGCTTGATTGGAGCCAATTTCCTCCTACAATAGGACAATGACCCAAAGCACAACTCCAAACTTTGCAAGAACTATTTAGGGAAGAAGCAGTTAGCTGGTATACAGTGTATAATAAAAATAATTGTCCAGCAAAGTCACCAGATATCAATCCTACAGAGCTGTTGTGGAAGCAGCTTCACCGTATAATACACAAGTGCCAATCAAGTCAATCCAACTTATGGGAGGCGCTTCAGGAAGCATTCAATTATTACTAACCTTATCAATGACTATTTTTCCTATTCAATCTCTTCATGTATGTTTTCATTGAAAACAGTTAAATATATAAGTGACCCAATACTTTTGAACAGTAGTGTACATAGTATATATACAGTACCAGTGAGGTGAATGGATGTGTCAAGACTTATGACTCATATGGTATATAAATGACTAAATGGGGGTCCAGCCATCAGTAAGCCCAAGAAATTAAGAAAAAGTTATTTTAAACTCAAACACAACAAGATACCATTACGGAATACACCCCAAAATCAAACAATCCCATTTCGTAGTTACTTGAAGAACAAAGGACAGGCCCCAAGCCCAGCGGTCAGTGTCTATATATAGATCAAACAGAGCATGAACCATCTGCTCTGTGCATTCCTTTCAGTAGATCCCCCCAAGGGAAGACTGAAGCCCCCACACCTCTCTTGCACACACACACACACACACACACACACACACACACACACACACACACACACACACACACACACACACACACACACACACACACACACACACACACACACACACACACACACACCGCATTGGCTCCAGACTCCAACCCCAACAATCCCATTTGAACAGAGGTCTTTCCCTGTGGCTACCTACGGAGATCAATCCAGAGAGGAGCCAAATATTTGCCCACTAGGAGCCGGCTGGTAATTGCGCAGCAGGGGCCGGGGCAGGACCCTTCCAGGCCACTATGGCACAGGTCATTGGGCCATTGGGCATTCACAAAAGATGACATCATTACATTTTGACCAGACAATAAAATCAGCCGGCCGCAAGCTGCACTCACTGTACTTGTACTTGCACTGTTCACCCAACCTGCAAAGCCAGCTAGCTGCTGGTGGGGCATGCACCTTCCCCACACCCACACCTTTATTTTCTATCATTGTGGCGCCCTGAAACATAACCCTTATCCTAACCTCAATAACCCAAGATTCATGCCAAAATGTAACCTTGTACAAACGACTAACTTAAACCATTACTGCTAATTCCTAAAAGTAATACCCCATTACCCAATTGTATGTTTTTCCCTAAACCAAACCCGTAACACATTTTTCCTATTCGGGATTTGTGAAAACCTTGTGGGGACCAGTTATTCAAGGTTTTCTATCTTTGGGACATGTAGGTACATGTGGATCTCACACACACAGCCAGCTCAGTCTGAGTCACATAGAGTATAGACGTTATAGGCAACTGTGTAGGATTTAAGGGGAAGTTCATAAAACTCTTTGGGATATAAGACTCTTGCAAATTTCTCATTACAACATTTACTGACACTAGAGTAGAGCCAGCAGTGCACAAATTATATCACAAGCTACATGACGTTTTTTAGCTTTCCAGAAGTGACAAATTAGGCATAATACTCCTAGAGTATCCATTTTAATAGGCACTAATGTACGAATTTTGCAGAAATAAACCTTTTTCAAGTGAAACATTTCTATGATCTATTTCAGCTCATAAAACAAGGGACCAAGATGGAGATTTTCTTCACAGTATAGTTCCACGTCATGACAGCAAAAAAATGAGAAACAAAATATTATTTGTAAAAAAGAGAATTTGTCGTGTTACCAGGTAGAAAATAATTTGTTTTAATACAAATGAAAAATAAAACAATAATATCATTGGATTCGATAAGTATTCACAGTCCAAAATTACATTTCTGTCTTCAGGTTAAGTTTTTGTTACGTCTTAAAACCTGTCTGGCTTGCCCTGGTTAAATAGCATAGTGGTTAGAGACGCGAACCTGCAGACAATAGGTCCCACGTTCAAAACTCATCAAAGTCAAAACAAATTGTGTATTAGGATTTGACAAAACTTTTGATAGACAAGACTTCGATGGATACAACCTTTAGTAGCTACGTTGTAGTAAGCCTAAAATAGAACTGTTTACAGCAAACTTTAGACAATTTCAGGGGGCTGCAGATAACATCAGGGGGGCACAGATTAACTTATTAAGAAATACATAAAAGAGTAAAACTAGGTCTGATGCTAGTTCACATAAATCTGTATCACATTGTATGATTTCTAAATAATTAACATGCAGTTTATTGCATGGCATAAGTATTTGATCACCTACCAACCAGTAAGAATTTCGACTCTCACAGACCTGTTAGATTTTTCTTTAAGAAACCCTCTTGTTTTCCACTCATTACCTGTATTAACTTCAACTGTTTGAACACGTAACCTGTATAAAAGACACCTGTCCACACACTCAATCAAACAGACTCCAACCTCTCCACAATTGTCAAGACCAGAGAGCTGTGTAAGGACATCAGGGATAAAATTGTAGACCTGCACAAGGCTGGGATGGGCTACAGGACAATAGGCAAGCAGCTTGGTGAGAAGGCAACAACTGTTGGCGCAATTATTAGAAAATGGAAGAAGTTCAAGATGACGATCAGTATCCCTGGATCTGGGGCTCTATGCAAGATCTCACCTCGTGGGGCATCAATGATCATGAGGAAGGTGTGGGATCAGCCCAGAACTACACGGCAGTACGTGGTCAATGACCTGAAGAGAGCTGGGACCACAGTCTCAAATAAAACCATTAGTTGCACACAATGCTGTCAAGGTTGCACACAATGCCAGCGCATGTCCAGGCCTGTCTGAAGTTTGCCAATGACCATCTGGATGATCCAGAGGAGGAATGGGAGAAGGTCATGTGGTCTGATGAGACATAAATAGAGCTTTTTGGTCTAAACACCACTTGCTGTGTTTGGAGGAAGAAGAAAGATGAGCACAACCCCAAGAACACCATCCCAACCGTGAAGCATGGAGGTGGAAATATCATTCTTTGGGGATGCTTTTCTGCAAAGGGGACAGGACGACTGCACCTTAATAAGGGGAGGATGGATGGGGCCATGTATCGCAAGATCTTGGCCAACAACCTCCTTCCCTCAGTAAGGGCATTGAAGATGGGTTGTGGCTGGGTCTTCCAGCATGACAACGACCCAAAAAACACAGCCAGGGCAGCTAAGAAGCATCTCAAGGTCCTGGGGTGGCCTAGCCAGTTCCCAGACCTGAACCCAATATAAAATCTTTGGAGGGAGCTGAAAGTCTGCATTGCCCAGCGACAGCCACGAAACCTGTAGGATCTGGAGGTCTTTATGGAGGAGTGGGCCAAAATCCCTGCTGCAGTGCGTGCAAACCTGGTCAAGAACTACAGGAAACGTATGATATCTGTAATTGCAAACAAAGGTTTCTGTACCAAATATTAAGTTCTGCTTTTCTAATGTATCAAATCCTTATGTCATGCAATAAAAAGCAAACTAATTATTTACAATGAGATTTTATGGATTTTTGTTTTAGATTCAGTCTCTCACATTTGAAGTGCACCTATGATAAGAATTACAAACCTCTACATGCTTTGTAAGCAGGAAAACCTGCAAAATCAGCAGTGTATCAAATACTTGCTCTCCCCACTGTATATACAGGTGCTGGTCACATAATTAGAATATTATCAAAAAGTTGATTAATTTCAGTAATTCCATTCAAAAAGTGATACTAAGTATTGAGTGCTGTACATGCTCATACTTTTCATGTTCATACTTTTCAATTGGCCAACATTTCTAAAAATCCTTTTTTGTATTGGTCTTAAGTAATATTCAAATTTACTGAGATAGAAATTTGGGGGTTTTCATTAGTTGTCAGTTATAATCATCAAAATTAAAAGGAATGAACACTTGAAATATATAAGTATGTGTGGAATGACTGTATACATTATACAAGTATCACTTTTTGAATGGAATTACTGAAATAAATAAACTTTTTGATGATATTCTAATTATGTGACCAGCACCTGTATATACATATATATATATATATTTTTTTTACTGTTTTCAAATTCATCCGAGGGCCGCAAAAAAAGGGGTTGGGGGCTGCCAATTGCCCATGCCTGGGATAGACAAAAGCTTTGTGGACTATAACCTTCAGTAGCTACGTAATAGTAAGCCTAAACTAAAATGGTTTACAGTTATATTGTGGTGGATTTTGAAGTACGTATCCGTGCATGTTTTTTGGGGTAATATAGGCTAGATCAAAACCCTTTGGGCAGTAAAATAGTAGGGGTTTCGTCTTTACACTTGACGAAATAGTCAGTTATTGTCACCTATATTGAAAGTTATTGTATCCATGTCATTCACGAATGAAAGAAAAACAAATGTTTGTGTGCCATGAAATGTAATAGCTTTGGCAGTGTACAGGTCAATTTCAGTCTCACTAGCAATTGATCAATTCTTATAACAATTCCAAGCAGTAAGTTAGTAGATACTAGTAAGTCTATTACTGTCTATGAAGCTGCCAGTGGCAAAAGCAAAAACAATTACAGATGCTATTTGTGGTGGATGTAAACTTAATAAGAAATGTTAGACACAATGCTTTATGATGTCTTGTGAAATATTAAAACTTGGTATGATGTTAATGCGTGACAAATGTAATGTTGAGATGTTATATGGACACTGGGCAAACCGTGGTATAGTGGTTAATGATACCACCTCTTCATGAGGGAGACTCAGAGTCAAGTCCAGTGAGGGCAACAAGTTATCACTTCATATTGTGGGCTGTCTGAACTAGGCTCACCTGGTTCCTTTTCTGGTTGCACTATTTCTTGTAAAATCTTTAAAGTTTGGGGATCATGGTTAGGTAGAAACGCAAAATTCTTGCAAAATCTGAATTGCCAAATTATGAACATTAACTGCATTTTAAATATGTAACCCCAGTGCTGATTTGGCATTGAATTAGTTATTGTCCTACTGAAATCTTTTTTCTTGATACAAAGAACAAGCACACTGTTGCAGAAATATGAGTGCATTGTGCAAAGCAGACAGAAACAGTGTTTCTTCCAGGATTTTTCCTGTGCATCCTGTTTCATTTAATCTTAAAACCCCCCACTTGTTTGCCAATGTCAAGCATACCTTTACCCTGATCCAGCCACCATGCTAGAGACTTAATGAGAAAAAGGCTCCCTGGCTTTTACGGGTATATCTGTACTTAAAATTAACTGCTGGGCTGAGGGACCTACAAATGATTTATATATGCGGGATAGTGGAAAGAGGTCCATGTAACTTAATGTGTGATTTCTTATCAGTAACATCTTGTTTACATTACAACAGACAGAATACAATTCTAGGTTTCTCGTGGCCTGCTCTGCAGTGGAGGATTCCATGCAGTCTCCAGGACCTAAAAGAGTCCAGCTGAAGCTTGGCCGGATTGCTAAAACGTGAAACTCAGGCAACTAACAGCCTGCAGCAACACATTACTCCCCTTGTCAACCCTCCATCATGAACACAGACCAGGGCCATTCACATCCCCTCCAATTAAGTAATGCAACCATGAATCAACTGCACCAATTCCTCACACTTCAAGTTAATTTCAAGTATGATGTTCCTATGATACTATGCATTGTCAGTAGTAACACTGGGATTTGGGAGGTGGTGGTATGGTATATGAATACATATTAAGGTAATACAAATTACATAAATGACAGGCTATTTAGTCTGCATTTACACCAAATTCTGATGTTGAGTTCAATTATTTTGCTGATCTCATTGGTCAAGTACCAAATACTGGTTTAGTATTGGACTGCCTGTGTTAGTGTATCATTTTGGAGAAAAGATTTATCAATAAACATGATCGCTTTTGAATTCAACCTATAGCCAATGCTCTAGGGCAATGGGCCCCAATCTTTTCAGTTACTGTACCCCCAAAAAGATTTTTAATGCTTGCACTTCCCCTCGAGCACCCCCTCATGTTAATTTCACTAGTAAATTTACACTGTAAAAAACGTTTTTTCCTAGACATTGTTCAGTTTTGTTTTTACGGAAAACATCTGCATAACAATTTTACAGATAAATTACCATATTTACCCAAACACACATTGCATGGTGGGTAAACACATTTAAATATTTGCAGTTTTGCCTGTGTTGGTCAGCAATTTACTCCTTTGGGATTAATCTGCAATAAATAATGTATTTATGATCTGTTTAGTAAGTTAGTCAATGTGTAATGGTTAGGTTGTGAATCATTTCATTTGCAAGGAAATAACTTCAAAGCTATTTAACACTGCTGAATTGTTGACAAACAACAAGAAATGGCTCTGAAATCAATATTGATTTCTTATTGTAGGACCAATTTCATTTTTAGTTTTTACTTCATTGTTTCTGACCCAGTGAAAAAGCCAGTGTTAAACTGGCATTGTTTGTGAGTTCAGTTTACAAGTAGATTTAGTTAGCATATTCTGATTAAACAGCATTCTTGCGCGGTCAGAGGAGTAAATCCTGATGTATTCTTCTGCAGGTCTGAGTTCTTAATCATGTGTCTGTTTGCTCAGTTGTGCTGGCCAGTTGTGTAGATAGAGCAAAAATAATGAATGACTATGTGGCGCTGTCACGCAAACCAGTGGTTTAGTCACTTGTAGTGCAGGATTCCTTCACTGAAGCTGTAGTCGCTAAATAATCACAGAATTTTAGCTAGACCAACTTATTTTTGTGGACAGAAATTGTGTTTGAGGTAGTTTTGAAATTATTTTCAAGTAGATAAATGTATCCCAGAAATGTAAATCCCTCATACACATCATCACATTAGGAACTATAAATTTAAATCAGGCTTTAGTCATGATGTTTGTTTTTTCTTGATTGACTTAAGTACTTTGGTGGTAACCACAGCTGAGCGTTCTGATATTACATAAAAAAAGTTGGTTGAATTGTTCTTGCAGTAAATTCACTGATATATTTGGTATACTAGTCCTCTGTGAAAAAAAATAAATAAGGAACAGTCCAGATCTTGATTTTGATGACTAATGAGCCACATTTAAGAGTGTCACTCCACTGTTCACCCATGGATGAATGTGATTGATTTAAGAAAATATTTTTTCTATTCATTTTCACTGGTTATAAGAATGAAATATTATATACATGTAGTAGTATGGATTCTTTTGATATTTGCAATTTGGATTAAAAAAAATGCCTGAAAGAAACAGTAAAATAAATGTGACTTTCTGGAAAAATTACAGGAAAGCCCATGTAACTGCCAGTAGTTGTACTGTTTTTATACAGACATTATTTTTTGAAATGGTAAAAACAAAACATTTTTTACAGAAAATGGTTGTGCATTTATGGACATTACCTGTCAAAATAAATTTCTGTGAAATGACAAGCAAACCCTGTGCAATTAAACTGCCAGTAGTTTTTCTGTTTTTAAAGAAAAATTCTGTTTTTCAATTACAGATAATGATTGTACATTTATCAACAATATCTGTAAAACAAATATGGACTTTTTGGAAAATGACAGGCAAACCCTGTGTAATTATATTTCATACAGGTATGGTCACGTAACATTAAGCAAAAATAGTTTGGTGACTACTTGAAAATGGCTTATGTGGGGTTAATATGTAAATCCTGTTTTGTGTGTGAGACTGCATGGCTTTAGGGCTATCCAGTAAGGAAACATACTCTTCAGACTCTTCTTCAAATACATTTTCCTCCTCCTTTTTCACTCCATGAAGAGTGGCCTTATTGACCAGACAGTGGCTTGAGCAAGCTAGTTATCACTCACAAGTAGCTACAGTCAACAAGCCAGTTAATATTTAGTCACTGTTCTAGACCCTGATGTAAATTTTACGACAAATTCTTTGTCCATCAGGTGGCACTGCCTAAAGTAAATGTATATTTCTTTAGGTTTCAATCTACTATAAAAAATCTACTTTGCCATTGATTTGTAGACACATTGTCTGTAAGTAAATTAATCAAATAATCATGATATACCTACTTTTTGATTTATGTTGACATCTTAAATGGATAATAGTTTACATTTAATTTTTCAAAAATAATACAATTTCTCAGTTTCAACATTTAATATGTTGTCTTTGTACTACAAAATACAGGGATTAAATTATTTGCACATCATTGCATTCCGGTTTATTTGCATGTTACGCAGCGTCCCAACCTTTTTAGAAAGGCATAGTTCGGCCCCAAGACCAAGTTCCCTGTCAGTTAGACAATGACACCTTTTCTAGAAAGCCCTCAAACAGTAAATGCCCTAGCCACTCAAGCCACATGGGAGGCACATGCATTATCATTGGATCAAGTCTGTAACCAACCGTTTCATGCATAGATTCAACCACCAAGACATAACACTACATTCTACCTACACATGCTTTAACTCCACACAAACCCGTCGGCTGCCACACCTTTGTATATTTCTTTCTATATGATCAAATACTGAGATATGCTCAACCCTGTTACAGCTATAGGCTTACATGTTTCTTAAAGTGTATAAGGCCCCCACCAGACAAAGTATTTGGATAATTTTACCCTCGTATATATGTGTATGATTACTTATTAATATTCCTGTCCTAGTATAAGACTCAGTTGTATACTCTGCAAAGTAATCTAGTATTGCCAGTATAAGCAAACAGTACTTCTGTGCAGACTTTCATAAATGGCCTGGCATCTGTACATTCTGGCCCAGAATTAACATTATCCCTTCTGTTAAATAGCTAAAAACAATTTTCCTAACTGTTCTGAAACCATACCAAACCCATCTGAAAAGTAAAATGTATAAACTGGATTTTATTTAAAGAAATTGCTAACTGTTGTTCTGACCCCCGAAAAGTCCTGTAACTCTAGGATCCAGCAGTCCAATCTGAGAACACTGTCACGACTGACAAATCTGAAATAGTTGAGGGCTTTTACAACGACCCTGTCAGGATGGGCCATGCATTTATATCTCCCTCGCCCAATCCCACTGCAAGCATTACTGCCCCTGTCTGATTGCAGTTCTCCCTCAGAGCAGCCCTAGTTTCTCCTTTCAGCCAGTACTAATGAACATGCAGCAAAATTCTTACAAACCAGCTGGTCTTGATGATCTGGACCTGTGAAGCTGTCTGTCTCTATTATCGCGGCCCCTACTGGAGGTATACTGGGAAGTAATGTTTCTTTAAAAGTCATTCACAAGTTACCACAAGTATAATCAAGGGTGGAATTGGACCAGCACTTAGATGACAAACAAACACCATTCAGTTTTCAAAAGGTATTCCCAGGAGCAAAAATTATTGGTGTGTGGGCTTACAGTATGGGGTAGAAACAAGACCATCGCCAACGTTGGCAAGAACCTTGATACAAAACCATTCCTGTCATTCACACTGGCATGTCATTATGTACGCAAAGGGCATTAAAATTTGCTAAGATGGCTTCCATTGAAATAAATACACTACTCCCAAAAATTAAGGGAACACTTAAATCATATATTGGGTCTCGATTAACAAAATATATTAAAGATCAAAATCTTTACATTGTGTAATTTGTTGAGAACAAGATGTAGTAGCAACAGTCAATGGAAACCTAAATCCCCAAACAATTTAGGCCAGGATTCAAACTCACACCGAAAATCAAAGTAAACAAATTTAATTTCAGGCTGTTCCAACTTAATCAATTTAATCTTGGGAACTCATAATATGCCAGGAGCAACCCAGGGTCCACTGCACCAGCACAAGGTCTGATGATGGGTCTAAGGATTTCATCACAGTACCTAACAGCAGTCAGGGTACCGTTGGCTAAATCATGCTGCATGGTGCTGGGCTGTGAGCACAGATCCCACTAGAGGACGTCAGGCCCTCATGCCACCCGCATGGAGTCTGTTTCTGACAGTTTGGTTAGAAATATGCACACCTGTAGCCCACTGGAGGTCAATTTTAGGGTTCTGGCAATGCTACTCCTGTTCCTCCTCGCACAAAGGAGCAGATAAAGGTCCTGCTGTTAGGTTGATGCCCTTTTATGGCCCTGTCCAGCTCTCCTCGTGTAACGTCCCATCTCCTGGTATCTCCCCTCCATGCTCTTGAGACTGTACTGGGAGACACAGCAAACCTTCTTGCGATGACATGTATGGATGTGCTAGACTGCCTGTGCAATCTGAATGGGCTGCAGGTATGGCCTCATGTTACCAGTAATTACAAGGACACTAACAAAATGCTAAACTAGAGAGGAATCAGTCAAGAAGGATAAGGAGAGAGCAATTGTCAATGGCCAACACCTGCAAAACTATTCCCTTTTTGGGGGTTGTCTTGCTGTTGCCTCTCCAGTGCACCTGCTGTCACTTTCATTTACACCAAAACATTGGACATTGATTCACAATTGCTTATGCTTCCTAACTGGATAGATTGATATATATATATATATATATATATATATACATATATATATATATATATATA
>JACXGJ010009664.1:0-23848 GCA_016801105.1 Esox niger | reverse complement strand
TGCCAGACAGGGAGAGAGAGGGGACGGGTTTAAGTGTTAGTGCCAGACAGGGAGAGAGGGGACGGGTTTAAGTGTTAGTGCCAGACAGGGAGAGAGAGGGGACGGGTTTAAGTGTTAGTGCCGGACAGGGAGAGAGAGAGGATGGGATTAAGTGTTAATGCCAGACAGGGAGAGAGAGGGGACGGGTTTAAGTGTTAGTGCCAGACAGGGAGAGAGGGGACGGGATTAAGTGTTAGTGCCAGACAGGGAGAGAGAGGACGGGTTTAAATGTTGGTGCCAGACAGGGTTGAGGGGAAGAGAAAAAGAAAGGGAGGTAGGGAAAGAGAGGAGAAAAAGAGAATGAAATGGTGTGTGGGTATCAGACAGATGCCTGTGTGGCTCACCTTTGATGTCTCGGTTAAGGGTGTGTTTTTGTGTGTATGTTTGTCTATGTGCTTTCTGTGTGTGTTTGTGTATGTGAACGAATTTATGTGTCTGGAGCAGCACACCAAAATTGTCCATTAGACATTCGTCCAAGTAAGGACAAGTCTGTAAATGACATAAATACCAACCACTAGGGGCAGTTGAATCAATTTATATAGACTGCTGGTTCACTAGGGTTTTGTGAGTTGTGGTGGAGGATTTGTAGTTAACCTGCTGTCTCTGTCTTCAAAGGCTGTGAACTGGATATGTTCTTTAACTTTATATCCTAATACCTAACCATAACCTTAAACTTTAACCATACTACCCATCCCTAACCTTTAACTGTAATCACAATATCTTAAACCTTAACCATAACATCCTACCTGAACCATTATGCAACCCTAACCTTAACACTATCCTATCATATCCCCATCTGTAGATGTTTGCTTTCACTTCACTCATGGACCTCCACAGGTCAAACGTTAAATAACGGTGACAGTCTGTGAGATCAGGTTTCACACAGATCAGGTTTCACACACACACACACACACACACACACACACACACACACATATACGCACGTTATTGTTTTGAAAGATCCTAACCAGGGAGCTCCAGTAGGCAGCCTGCCAGTTGGCCTCATTCCTGAGAGTGGAGCCCAGCCAGCACAGAGAGGTGGGCCTGGCCTCCATACACACGGTCAAACACCTGTCCTCGTCTTCCCTCGTTCCCATGTGCTTTTCTATCCTTTATTATTCTCTTATCTTAAAGCTCTCCACCCCTTGTTCTTCATCATCCATTGTCAAACCCTCTATTTCCCATCTCCATATTTTCTACTCCTGGTTAAATGTTCAGTCTAGGCGATATGCCCAGATTTTCACCTGATTAAGCCCAACTTCCCATTGGCTCTTCCATCCCTCCTCTGCCTGTAACTCCCCAGGTTGTTAATGTAAAGCCCAATGTGTTCTCAGTCAACACAACAGGTAAATAAATATTGCTAACTTCCCACAGATTATGGTTTTATTGAGTGTGAGCATATTCTTCCTGTCTCCCCAAACTCCCGTTATCTGGTATTGCTCGGATTTACTCCTTCACCTCCTCTCTCTGCCTTTCCTAAACTCCTCCTCAATTAATCGTTCCTACTCCTCCATTGCTGACTACTCCATCACTTCCTCCTACAGCCCTTTCTGATTCATGCATCACTGACTCCTCCATTGCCTACTCCTCAATCATCTGTCTTTCCTGCTACCCCTTTTTTTACTCCACCATCACCTCCTCATCTGTCTTTCCTACTTCTCCTTTTCCTACAACTCTGTCACCTACTCCTCCATCGCCTCCACCCTATCTGTCTATCCTACCACTCTTTCTCCTACCCTTCCACCACCTCTATCTCCATCTGTCTTTTCTAACCTCGAACCCCCTCCCTCCCCAGGGTTTATCCCTCCCCATTAGTTTGTGATTGCCTCTGGATGGCCGATGAAGCCTTTTGGTTAATTGTTGCCATTTAGATTCAGTGGTTGTTAAAAACACACGTGCACACACACACACACACACACACACACACACACACTCACACTCACACACACACACACACACTGATGGAGCAGCATGTCGGGGGTGTTGGTGGTTTTGTACGTCTGAGGAATGTGGAGGATGAGTTTTATGGAGAGCTGTTTACTTTGGCCACCACCGTTAAACTTTTAACTGCTGCCAATTAACCGGCCCGGCAAGGACACTGTGGGGCTTGAAACCAGCTGGGAAAGGGCACACACAGACACACACACACACACACACACACACAGACAGACACACAGACACACAGACACACACACACACACACACACACACACACACACACACACACACACACACACACACACACACACACACACACACAGACACACACACACACACACACACACACACACACACACACACACACACAGACAGACACACACACACACAGACACACACACACACACACACACACACACACACACACACACACACACACACACACACACACACACACACACACACACACACACACACACACACACAGACACACACACAGACACACACACACGTGCATAACCACACTAAACCTTTTGAACAATTTCTGTAGCTGTCTTCCTATTTTACAATGTGAACGTACATGTTTGCATGCATTCGATGCGCACGCACGCGTGTCTGGTTTTTTGTGTGTCTGTCTGCTGCACTGTGACAGAAATGTTTAGTTTTCACATAAATATCCCCTAAACCCCTGCTGAGACCTCCACTATACCAGGATGCAGTTCAACGGCCTTGGAGGCAGAGGAGTTGAACGGAACAGCCATTTACCTCCCGCTGACCCCCTGGGAAGATGTGTGGTTGTGTGTGTGTGTGTGTGTGTGTGTGTGTGTGTGTGTGTGTGTGGGTGGGTGTGTGTGTGAGTGTGTGTGTGTGTGTGTGCGTTTGTTTGCGTGTGAAAAGGCGGGCTGGAATGGGTTATGGGCAGCTCTATTTGTCTTGGATGAGCGTCCTGAAGAGAAAAACACAGACTTGTTTTGTATAAGCAAAGTCCATCCTGTAAAATACTCAGCCCTTGGCAGTAATACTCTGGTATGGTTGTTGTCACCGCTGTGTCCTGTGACTGGGATAATCATGTTGGCTGCATTTAATAGCCCAGTTGTTTAAAATGACCTTGAATTTCATTGTACTTCTCTCTCTTATTTTCTTTTGTTTTCTTGATCTCTCTCCCTCTTTCTCTGTGTCACTCTATCGTTCTCTCCTATTTTCTTTCTCTCACTCTCTCTTTTCCCCCTCCTTTCTCTCTTTTTGTCAGGGTTCCCTCGGTATTCAGGAGGTCTGACCTCTCCCTTTCTTCCCATGAGCCCTTTGGATCACCATAGCAACAGCAGCGTTCTCTACGGACAGCACCGCTTCTATGACACTCAAAAAGGTGAGAGAGAACTCTTATCTGTATTTGAACTTGATTTTTTGTTATTAGTGAAAAAGGAATTAGCCAATTGTTTTACATACAGCATTACATTTAGTTTTTGTTTGTTGGTATTGTAATGCTTACACCTAATATTGAAACGTCTTAAAAAATGATTTCACTTTTTTTTCTAGATCATTTCTACTTGCGAAGCCTGCCATCCCAGTCCCCTCTTCTTTCAACCAATCACAGCCTTCCACCACTGTCCAGGGCGGCTCCTGGACATCCTCTGGGGTCCTGTAGCAGAGAAACAGACTCTGGGGGAGGAGGACCCCAAAAGAGCTCCAAAGAACTAGGAATGGTGGAAAAGAGTGTGTCGAAAGAGAAAGAGAGATCTAGCAGCAAAGAGAGACATCATAACCAGCAACAGCCTAACGCGGTATCTCACCCACACTCCCTCCCCTCTCACATCGGGGAGGAAGACCACAGACACAAAACTCCCAACCTGCCAACAGAATACAGGGACGACCCCGTAAGCCATGGCAATGACCCCTTAAACCATGGCAATGACCCCGTAAACCAGGGCTCGAAACATATGACTAACTGTGCTCTACTTAGTAAACTACCTAATGGGGACTCTGGGTCCTCATCCAAGGGCGGGTCCCTGAACAGCTGTGGAGGGGGCAGCAGACCCCCAGGGGGTGGTGGTGGGGGGGCGAGGCGGTGCTCCAAGGAGGGGGGTGTCAGCGGGGAGATTAGGATAAGCGAAAGCCTCCCCACCTCCTCGTCGGACTGTTTGCGCCGAGCAGCCATGATGGGCCCCCACACCATGCCTTCCTACAGCATGCCCCCACCCCCGCCTCCTCCCACCATACACATGGGCCCTGCCGTGGGTGGGGGCTGGCTGCACCACTCCCACCACCCCCAGCCCGAGTTCTACTGCCCCGCTCCCGCCGCCCCCCACAAAGACGGAGTGTCGGGGAGGCCGACGAAACTGTCGGGCCCAACGTACGTCCCCTCAGTCGGCCCCTTGGTGGACCTGGGGGCCTCCGACTGCCGTGGGGCCGGAGGAGGAGGTGGAAAAGGGCCGGAGAAGAATGGAGGGAGAGGAGGGGGGTCTAATGAAAGTCTTCCTCCTCCTCTTCATCCTCATCACCACCATCACCCTCCTCATTCTAATAGCTGCCAGAGAAAGGTGTCGTTTCAGACACAGCAGCCCCAGCCGCATCAACAGCAGCTGGGCTATGGCAAGGCAGACAAGCCCCCGGACTGGAACCGGAACCACAGCTATAGCCAACACCAACAGAGCCAGAAGAACCAGGCCAACCCTGACCCTCAGCCCCATCATCCTAACCCCATGTCCGGAACTCGCTCCTGCAGCCTGGAGGCCTCTTCCTCCAGGGGAGACCTGGAGGTCCTGGAGGTATACCGGCCCTCTCTGCCTCTGGAAGCCCAGAGCGCTCACCCTAGTGCTGGCAACCACACCACCAAGACCGGGCCCTATGCCAGTACCCCGCCCTTCCGGAACTGTTCCCAGTCAGGTCACTCAGAGGGAAAAGGTGGATCGGGGGGGACTGGAGTTGCCCAAAGAGAGGGACAGAAAGTTGCTAGAATACGGCACCAGCAGCACAGTAGTAATGGAAGTGGGTCAGGTTCTGATGGATCAGGGCCTGAGAGGGGGGCAGAGGGGAGGAGGCAGAGTCATGGTCAGAATGGTGAGAGTGGTGGTGTCATGGGGTTCAGGGGTCAAACACCTCCTGCCCTGCACCCCTGGGGCGTACCTAGGGGTCCCCAAGAAGACCTGAGGAGAACGTCCCCCCACACAGAGTCCTATCCCGACAACAGGACTCCAAAGCACCATGATCAACAGCAGTCTATGACAGCGCCTCACCCCTCTCACCCTCAAACTCACCCCTCGTCCCGCACTTCACCGCACCCCGAGGAGGAGAGCAGCGCTATGAAAAACCTGATGAACTACAGTTCCCAGCAGCCTTTGCTGCTCTCACAGAGGAGTCCCTTTGGGGGCCTTGGCTGCCTGAAACAGGGGTACGAGAGGGGAGAGAAGGGAGGTAAATCAAACGCCGCTCAGGACTCCCCCAAACCGACCCTACCCCCCAGGAGAGGATCCACCAGCGAGGCAGAGAGGACAGATGGAGGGGGAAGGACGGTGAGGGAGGCAGGGGAGACACAAGGGGAAGGGGAAGTGCGACAGCCTCCTGTGGGTATAGCTGTGGCCGTTGCCCGGCAGAGAGAGCCCCCCCAACGCCTGTCTGACACCCCCCCAGGACACAGTCGACAGGGAAGGGTGCTGCCCAGTGTCAAAGGTGAGGGGTGGCTCTGTTTATCTGTATGTATCTGTAAGTTATGGGAGTTAGTTTGAGTATTGGAATGTTTTCAATTCATCTCAATTGTTTCCCAACTCTTTCAACAGCTGCATTGTGTTAGAAATCTGGCAGGACTTATTACGTATTAGGGTATTGCTAGTGTTTTTTGGGTTGCCAGATTACTTTCCTAACCTCCTGTTTCTTGTGGTGTGTATTGCCAGGTCTGTCACGCTCAGTGTACCCACTGGGCCGGGAGGCTGAAGAGAGGAAGAGGATGACTGAGGAGCAACTAAGCCTTCATCACCTCGACAGAGACAGAGAACTCCTAATCAGGGAAAGCAAAGAGAGGGTAGAGTTTGCTCGGATCCACCCATCCAGCAATTGCCATGGGGACCTGACTTCTCACCTTCTGGTGCCAGGTGGAGACCCTTCTGCCCATGCCCACCACCACTGGATGCAACGGACGGGTAGTCCCTCCCTCTGGATGGGTCATTCATATGGTTAGCTGTTTTTCAGTACAGCGACACGCTGACCATGACAAATAATTGTAGTGTTGTGAAACTGTCCTTACACGTGGCTCAGGAAGTGTGGAAACAAGACCAAAGATCATGTCTTAATCCTCTTTGTTTTCTCTGTCGCAGCTCTAAGCCACGCAGCACTGCACCAGAGTATGGGCCCAGGGTTTGGCCCCGGCCTGCCCAGCCCCCTACAGCCTGTCCTGCCTTTATCCCAGGATGCCTCTGGCTCCCTGGTGGTTCTGCCTTCTGAACCTGGAGCGCACCACCACCTGGGTAAGACACACATGCAGGCCACACACACACATACACACACACACACACACACACACACACACACACGGACCCACGGACACAGGGACACATCTAAATGGGGACAACAAAGTTGATTGGCCTTTAAAAATCATATGTTTACTAATCCTAACCTTAAACATTACCCTAACCCTAACCTTAAACATTACCCTAACCATAAACATTACCCTAACCTTAAACATTACCCTAACCCTAACCTTATCATCAACAACCCTACATTTATGCCTAAACGTTGGAACCAATGCCCTAAACCAAACAAACAAAAAATATGTTTTCAAAATTTAGATTTGTTTCTGATGTAACCAGTTTGGGGACATGTTTATCTCAGTTACATACACACAGACACAGGCACAGACACAAACACGGTCAGTTAGCCAACAGATGAGATGAACAGAGATGAACCTCAATTAGAATGGTTTACATAATGCTGTGACGTCGAAGAGGAGCCACTGGACTATCTGCTGCCATTAACAAAGCCATAAAACACAGAACCACTGACAGAGAGACTTAGCCAACCATTTTACTATGATTAGCTAATGATACTAAAACTCAGCCAGAGAGATGGCACCTCTTCTCCTGGTTCAGCCACAGAGAGAGAGATATGTGGGATGAGTTTCTGTGTTTGTTCTAATGTGATCCAATTTGGTGGTATGTGTGTGAGTGTGTGTGTGTGCGTGTGTGTGTGTGTGGTGTGGTATAGTCCAATGATTGTTGTGTGTGTGTGTGTTACCGCTCCTTTGCGAACAGGCTGTGAAATTTAATTATCTGCCTGCTCTCTTGCCTCGCTCCTTGGGAGTTCCTACAGAGAGGGATAGTGCATCTCCTGAACCCTTCCCCAGGGAAACATAAGCCCACTCAGGCTAATCTCACAGAACAAAGGTTCCCAGCAACAGCAGTGGCAACCACAGAGAGGAGGATGTGCATGGGACTGAGACCGAGTTGCAAATACATGTGTCAACTCCATAGTTCTTTAAATTCTTATTGTCTTTGCATTGCAGTATTTTCAAATAATGTGGCCTGAAATAACTGCTTCAGTTCTAAATATGCAAATGTATTCTCAAATCATTATTATAAAAAACATTTATTTTCAAATACACTCTCATGTTAAACATTCTTGAAGTAGTGTTTGAACTCATGTGGCGTGTGTGTGTGGAAACTGGCCAAATTCCTGGCGTGTCTTGTGGAGTGTTTCTCTTCCCATTCACGTAACGGCACCCCAATGAGAAAGAAGGGGGTCGTGAGCAGTGTTGTGGTCAGAACCTGTGAGGAGTGTTGTGGTCAGAACCTGTGAGGAGTGTTGTGGTCAGAACCTGTGAGGAGTGTTGTGGTCAGATCCTGTGAGGAGTGTTGTGGTCAGAACCTGTGAGGAGTGTTGTGGTCAGAATCTTGTGGCTGTCTGAAGCTCAAGGCCACACAAACACAACCAGCAACAAAGCTATTTTCACACATCCTTCTCTTTATACACACATACTGTACCTCTTGTTCTTTATCTTCACACACACACACACACACACACACACACACACACAGTCACTTCCAAGTCAAACTCAATCAAACCTAATTTATTTGAACAGAAGAGATGTAAAGTGCCCCTGTGGGTGGTATTTTAACTCTTTCATTCTCCTTCTGTCTTCAGACGTGATGGAGCAGTCGGCCTTGTGGCCCTCGGTCTATGGTGCCCGAGGCCCCTCCCCTCACATGCAGCATCATCCGGTGTACTCCCGTTCACCGTTTCTGCGGCAACAGGAGCTGTACGCCCTGCAACATCAGCATCATCAGCAGCAACAACAACAACACAGAGCAATGGAACACATGCACCGACAACACACATTGTCACAGGTAGTCACACACAGACACGCACCTATATTTGGCTGAGGTAACATGCTGATTTCCCGAACACTTTCAACACTTAAATCCAGTTACTTTTGCTCCCATTAACATTATGGCCAAAATTACATTTCCACACTCCAGTTTCCCCCTTGACCATGGCCAGAATTCATGATGTTGCGAAACCGTCTGCACATGTGGATCAGGAAGTTAGGAAATCCCATTCTGAAACAAACCCAGGGTTCATGCTTTCGCCATCTTCCGTGTTTTTTTTTTATATTGTTGATTCTCAACCACAAGAATCAGATAGGTTTCAACACAGAGAGAGGGGAAAACCAGGCTTTTGTTTTCAAACGAAAAGTGTTTGTCAAAAGACAAAAGATCCTAGCAGACTGCCAGTGACCTTTGGCTGTTGTAAAGGTCTCTACTAGCTTGTGGCTTTGGCCCAGTAATTGCCATTGTGTTCCTTATATGACGCTGAGGATTTTTAAAGACTGTTGTTTTATTTTCTCTTGTGGGCTTGAAATACATTTAACTCCTTTCCCCTTTGTCGCTCTCCCATATCTCCTTCCTTCCACCCTCTATTTCTTTTACTACCCCTCGCCCCCCTGCAACCCCACCCTACAGAGAAAGGCAGATGACACCACTATCACCATTGATGACCCTCCACTCCATGAGACCTCGAGAACAGCCCGTGCTGCCAAGCCCTTCTCCCACACCCCTCCCTCAAAGAACACACCTCCCTTGCAAGGAGTGTGTCCTAGCAGCCGCCAATCACCCTGCTGCCACTCCCCTTCCAGGAGACCACACCCCCAACAGCCAATAAACCCAGCCCCCAGTCCTGCTGCTGCAGCGCCGAGATCCCCAGCTCTAAGCCCTGCCCCCTCACACCTCTCAAAAGGAGCAGATAGAGGAGAAAGAGGAGAGGGGCAGCCGCCTCAGGATTACCCACAATCCTTAGAACCAGGTGAGTTTAGATAGATTAAGTAGCCTGCTAGCTCTCTCCACTCCCTATCTTTTCGGATTTTTCCCACAAATATGCACCACATGCACTCCATCTTTGACAAACACCTGAGCTCTAGTCCCTGGCACGCTCTTATGTGATATCTTTATTACTGATGCAGTATTAATCAACACGCTAATAAACAGAGCGGACAGGCAGAGTTGGCTTATCCTGTTTCTCAGTGGAAGAGAGACGAGAAACACTGCCCTGATGAGAAAACAACATTTCATCACTTCTCAAGGTTAGGGTCTGTACCAGACTCCATTTAATACTGATATAAAGACGAGGAGGGAGAGATACCGAAGGAAGAGAGAGATAGGAGTAGAGCTAGATAGAGTAGAAAGAGGGAGAAATATTGGGAAAAGAGAGAAGATATATATATATATAGAGAGAGAGATTGAGGGAGAGAGGAGACAGGAGGGAATGAAAGCAAGATAGAGGAGGGAGAGGAGAACCACGACGAGATTAAGAAAAAGTGTGTGTGGAGAAAACCAGAGAGAGCTGAGTAGAGGGAGAGAGAAACATTTCTAGAGAATGAGTGAAAAAAGGATCAGGAAAGAAAAGAGGAAAGAGATAAAGGAGATGTTGAGAGGACGATGCTGCCGGAAAGATAAGGAGGCCTTGGTCTTTGAAGACTGTTTGTTAGTCTTTGATTCTACAAAGAATGTTTGAAGAAAAATGGACCCATGGTCTAGAATGTGTGTGTGTGTGTGTGTGTGTGCGTGCTACAGTCACGAGGTCAAAGAAATTTCAGACGGACCATCCTTATCCTTCAGAGGTCCTTGAAAGGCAGCAGGCGGAAGGATATGTATTCATCTGGCAGCATTGTCAGGGGGCGGATGTATACCATCAATAACAGAGTGGTGGGGTGGCAGGGCCAGGACTGCAATCACAGCCAGACAGCAGGGTGTCATCAATACACACACACACAGCCAGACAGCAGGGTATCATCAATACATACACACACATACACACACACAGCCTGACAGGAGGGTGTCATCAATACACAAACACACACACACACACACACAGCCAGACAGGAGGGTGTCATCAATATACACACACACACACACACACACACACACACACACACAAAACGACGCTTTGTGCATAAGGCCTCAATGCAGAAATGGATGCTGCTGTAGACTGTACTTACTATATCAATGTTTCCCAAACTATTATAGTTCTGTTCCCTTATTGATTGATTGAATTGTTTAAACATGCTTATTTTTGTTGTCTTTCTCAGATCTTCCACCGGGCTACACCTATCCAGAACTCACCATGGGCTACAAGGCGGGTCCTTCGCCAGAGGAGGCCCGATTGACTGAACATGTGGATCTTAGGGTGGAGCAAGCTGAAAGCTGCCCTAAGCCCCGCCCACACACTGTCAGGACTTCCGAAGATGAGGAGATGAAATCGGAGAAGATGGAGAACAGGTGTAAAATTCTGGAATCTAGTAGCGTTGTAGAAAGGGAAGGAGTCGAGGTGGGGGGGCACTCATTATCTGAGCCCCCACTACTAGACTCTAGAGTGAAGACCACTGAAATGGTGTCTTGTCCTGCCCAAGCTCCATCTCCAATCACAGTGTCTGAGGAAGCTCGGAAAGGAGATGCATTTACAGCCAAATTGGAACAGCCAGCTTGCTTGAAGAACTCACAACCAGTGGAAGATAAAGAGGAGGAGGAACGGGAAGAGGAGGACATTTCAGTGGAGTTGAAAAAGAACCTCCTACCAGATGATACTGTCTCCTTGCCTTTTGCGCTGACCGGACATAGGGAGGAGGAGGAGAGAGAGGCGGTGGAGGAGAAACAGGAGGTAGCAGAGAAGGAGAAAGAAGAAGTGGGTAGGAGGAGTCCAAGCGAAGCATCTGTGGAGTTACTAATCAGCCCCCGGTCCTCTCCAACCCCAGCCTCCTCCCTCACCTCCACCCTCACCTCCTCCCTCACCTCCTCCCTCACCTCCACCCACACCTCCACCCTCACCTCCTCCCTCACCTCCTCCCTCACCTCCTCCCTCACCTCCACCCACACCTCCACCCACACCCTCAGGGATGATCCCTGCATCTGGAGTCTGGAGCTTCTTATTGCAGCAGCGTTGTGTGCCACCCGGGATGCCCGCTACCCCCCTGTGCCCCTCTCCAACACACACCTGCCCTCTCTATGCCCGCCTCCGCATCGAGGCATGGAGATACTGGGGGAGCTGGCCGAACTGGAGATCCAGCAGAGGAACAGGGACAAGGACAGAGAGATAGGAGGTGAGTGACTGAGAGCCAGCGCACATTCCCAACACAAACACACACAATATGGAGGACAGACAGGAGGAGGAGAGGGCGTCGATTGGATGTAGAAAGAGAAAAAAAGAGACAGATAGAAGGAAAGAACAGGAGACTGAAAGACAGAAAGAGAGAAAAAGAGAAGGCAATAGGAAGTAACGGTAGAGGAAATAAAGGAAAAAAGTGCCAAAGCAAGTGCCTCATCCGTGTCTCCCTCAGGCTCTGGAGTGTGGCTTGGCTAATTAGAAGATCTTGTTGAAAACACTTCTTCTTTAAACTGTTCCTCTTTTCCTCTTGTCCCTCTGAGAAAGTGTTTTTTTATTTCTGTGTGTGTGTGTGTGTGTGTGTGTGTGTGTGTGTGTGTAAGCTGTTAAGTAATCCCAGATGAATCGCTGTTACACTCCATCAGCATCGTTGTTTTCCCTCAACCACACTGACTGCGTTTTTCTCAGTTTTTTCTTTTCCCCTTTTTTTTGGCAAAATGTGTATAATTTTCTATGTAAATCCTTAGCAAGCCCAAATGACAAAACGAATGAGTGTTAGTAAAAGGCGCGCTTTTGTATCATCAAGCTGACACGTTTGAGCCTTGACTGTGTCTCTAGCTGAGGGAAGCCCAATGGGTGATGCCAGTTGTATCATCAAGCTGACACGTTTTAGCCTTGACAGTGTCTCTAGCTGAGGGAAGCCCCATGGGTGACGCCAATTGACGAGCATCACCAGGGGGAGGCATTGTCAGCAGGAATTTCCTGGCCCTGAGCCTGCTATGCTAACTGAGCTCATCAAGTAATTGAGCTTGCCTTTACATGCTTTGACCCCACTGACTTGGAAATTGATGCAGAAAACAGCAGAATGGCTTGCTGTAGATGCTTAAGAAGTGAGAAGGCTTTCTGCATTCCTTAGCTCTCCCAAATACATTGGTAGTTGTTGCCGTAAGACAGCGCTGTAAATAGTGAATAATTGGAAACACATAAATTGGTGAACAAAATATGTATATTTATTAAAAAACAGTATCTTAAACATTTTAAAGGTGTTAAACAGCTGTGTGTGGCGGGCAGGCATTGAGGCTTTGGTGACATCCTCAGGGCAGGGGTGAGGGTGATGTCATCCAGTCAAGGGTAACCAGAAACTCTCATTGGCCCCTAGGTCTGATAGATGAGACTCCACTGTCCTCTAGTAACCTAGAGGGTTATTTTCCTCTTCGATAACTTGTGGGATCTTAGCATTAACAATTACAGTATGAATGTACATTTCATTCTATTCCTCCATCTCAACCCTCTACCCCTCCATCTGAGCCCCATATTCCTCCAACTTAACCCTCTACTCCATCTTAACTCTCTACTCCTCCATCTTAACCCTCTACTCCTCTATCTGAGCCCTATCTTCCACCAATGTATCCCTCTACTCCTCCATCTGAGCTCTTTATTCCACCAACTTAACCCTCTACTCCTCCATTTTAACCCTCTACTCCTCAATCTGAGCCCTATATTCCACCAATGTATCCCTCTACTCCTCCATCTGAGCTCCTTATTCCACCAACTTAACACTCTACTCCTCATTCTTAGGTCACCCTTAAATAGGCCAGCAGACTCTCCCCATGTAGGCCCAGCAGACACACCTCTTATTGGGCCTGCAGACACCCCCCCTTATTAGACCATCAGACACACCCCTTTTTGGACCAGCAGGCACATCCCTTATTGGACCAGCAGACACACCCCTTATCTGTCTAGAAAACACACCCCTTATTGGACCAGCAGACACACCCCTTATTTGTCTAGAAAACACACCCCTTATTGGCCCAGCAGACACACCCCTTATCTGTCTAGAAAACACACCCCTTTTTGGCCCAGCAGATACACCACATACTGGACTAGCAGAAACATGCCTTTTTGGCCTGGCAGACACACCCCTTTCTGGCCTAGAAGACACATACCTTGCTAGCCTTACAGACAAACCCCTTATTGGCCTAGAAGACACACCTCTCTCTCTCCCCTTCTGCCTCCCTCCCAGTTCCCCCTCTCTTGCTCTACCCCCTCTCTTTACCTCATTCTCACGCATCTTTCTTCTTCACAGTAGAATGAACCCCCCCTGCAGGGTAAAGTGGATTGTGTCCATGTCAGTAATGAGGAGATATGGGGAAATGAATAGATAGCTCAATAAACACTTTGCTTCTTATTACCTCTCCTTCTTGTACACCTCCTCCTACCCTTACCTCCTCTCTTTATCTCTTCCCTTTACATCCTTCCTCTTTTTGTTTCATTGTCTCTGTCTCTTCTCTCAATATTCTACCCTGCATTTGACTGTGTTTGTGCAGCTCAGACAAATGAATGTGTGCATCTCTGTGTGTGTGTGTGTGTGTGTGTGTGTGTGTGTGTGTGTGTGTATCTGTGTTTTAGGTCTAACTATACTCATGGGGACCAAATGTCCCCATGAGTATAGTAAAACCAGAAGAAATTGGACTCATGGGGACCTTTTGCCGGTCCCCAAGAGGCAAAAGTCAATTTCTGGCTCAGGGTTTAGGTTTAGGGTCAAACATACAGTTTCTTTAAGGTCCAGGCATTGTTGGTTAAGTTTAGGGTTAAGGTGTGTGTGTGAGTGTGTGTGTGTTTGTGTGTGTGTCTGGCTTGTCCCTCATGAATATTCAAGCTGATCTCCGGCGGTGACGATGACAGAGTTAATGACAGTGATATATGGAGACAGCACTCCTTCAACACTCTCCGGCTCCTTTCTTTCCCTGCTTTCTGCTCTGTCTCTCACGTAGCCCTTTATGTGTGTGTATGTGTGTAAGAGCTATACATTAGATAGTTTGTCAATCATGTCATATAATCCCACCAGTTGTAAGAATTGTGACATCACATTCTCACTCTCTTTTTTCTCTCCTGGGATGTTTGTGATAGGGCCCAGGTATTCAAGTAGGAACAATTTACATTTATTTTATTCAATTTCTTGTTTGCTCCAGGACAGGTTTTAGTCTAATGTGGACAAATGTAAGACAAAAAGTAAAAGTATTTTTTTCTCTCCACAGGAGAGGATGTTTTGACCTTTGACCTGCGTAGCCTGGCGACCCTTGCTGCGGCCCGCAGTCTGGAGCTAGGGGGAGGAGATACATGCAGCTTGGAGGTGCAGAACTGTCCCATAAGGAGAACCCTCAACCTGCGACGAAAATTCAGCTGGACACCTCGCCACGAGCCGGTATGGACTTATGCCTCATGTACACATTCAACAGACCTGCCTGTCATAATAATGGTTCAATAGAATACATGACACTGTTCACACACAGCCATCTGTAGTTTACACATATCGGGTATGAATACATATTGCAGTTCATTAGCAGGAATTGTTTTATCCCGATCTTCCAGGAGATCCTACCAAAACCTGTTATGGTTGCCTAAGATAAATAATGAGGAGAAATGGGAAAATTCAAATCCATTTATCTATGACCGGGGTGATGCGACATGGAGCGATTCAATTATATCCAATGTCTAAATGGTGCTACTCTTCAGGCTCCTCCTTCTCTGCATGATCCATCATCCACCCTGAGTGTGTCTGCATGTGCTGCCTATCGCGACTTATGCTTGTATTAAGTTACCATCAATTAAAATACTTTGTGCAACTGGTTTTCCCACAATGCCATTGCATACGGGAAGCTAACCTTCAAACTATATAAGATCAGCAATAGAATAGGTGACTCCAAGACTCTATCAGACGGATTACATCCAGTACAATATATTGGGCCGCTGGCTTCATTCATAGACTACATTAGAACAGTCAAAACATTTCTTGCATGGTTCCTATGAATTAACTTCTTAGCAAATTGTATGCGTAGGCTAGACAAATATCTTGACTGGGTTATGATAGAAAATGCCTATCCTTGATGTCAGTCCTAAACTAACTGTCGCATTGGCAGAGAATCAAAATATCAACTGTCGCTAGCAACATTATGACGGATACCATGTGTCCACCAAAGCTTTTGAGGAAATAGGCATTAACAGTTGCAACATTGTTTCATGACGACAAAGAAACCGGTCTCTGTTTCTATTAGCTTATCTGTTTGTTTAGCAGAGACTGATGTTTTTATTGACAGTCACCGCAACAGGCAGGTTGTCATTAAGTAAAAAGCAGCCGCCACCTTTCCAAATTCCGCTGATAACAACTGAAGAGAAAAATACATTCCATTAAGGAATATGTATGACTATTTAAAGAGAACTAAAGGCAATTACCTCACAAATGCAACAACAAAACATGTGATTGTTCCATTGGTATAACAACACATGACTTATTTTTACGCTTTCAAACATCACTTCCAGTTTTAACAGGAAAACCCTAATGCATGTTAATTTCTTTAGAATTTTCTTGGGGGGGAAGAAAGATTCTCTGGAAAATATTCAGTCCTAATAGGCAAAATACCCAGACATACACTAAATGAGAAGTGCAATAGCAGGAATGATAACTACTACATCAATGGAGTGCTTTTTCATTTACAGACGTAAACCACAAAGCTCTCATTTACACAGAACAGATCACTGTGAGTGCACTTTGCCGTGTAGCAATCTCCCCTGTCTATCCGTATTGCAGGTGTGTCCAGTGAAGGGTGCCATGGAGACGATGGATGGGGCCGAGCTCGCCATGCGTGTTCAGCTAGCGGAGATCCAGAGACGTTACAAAGAGAAACAGAAAGAATTAGCCAAGCTGCAGAGAAAACACGACCATCAGAAAACCGAGACCCCTCACAGCCCTGCTCGCCGCGGGCCTGGACGACCCCGAAAACGCAAATCTACGCCCGTGTTCACTGACCCAGATGGCCCCAAGAGACCCAGGTTAGTGCCTCCACTGGGATCTGTTCCTCACGTAGCTACGTGGCTTAATATGAATGAAAATGCTCTTCTGTATGAGAGGATATGGTACTGCTGAGAGGAAAACGGTTCCATCTATCTCTCTCCTGCACACACGCACACACACTTACAGAGTGTGCATGCGCGCGATCCTGGTTGTAAACCTGGTGTGCTTTGTAAATGAGACGAGTTCATAGATTAATCAGCTCAGAGGAGAAACTCATTAATCATCATTAATCACATTTAATCATATTTATCACTTTCATTGATTATGTCCTGACCCTTTCTCCCTCTCAGCACATGTTAATATGGCTGGACAAAGTCTCCATGTAAACTTATCATAGTGATGAATGACACAACACCCACTCTTCTAATACACACACACACACAGACACACACACACATGCAGTTTTCATGCATGATTAGAAAGCTACTGCACTGGCAGTGGGTTCGATTCTCGGTACCACCTGTACATAAAAGTTGCTTAATGCCATATACTTTCTTCCGCAACTACAGTGGTGAGTGGTCATATTGATGAATGGGTTTTCTTACTGTACTCCACCTGTCATAGTTTTAGTTCCCGCTTTGATAAACTGATTAAACAAACTCACGTTTTATCATGGCTACCACCATGATTACAATGCTCTGATGACAAATGACAGCAAATATATACACACCCACACATCCTGCATGTGCAGATATATTGTAGGATTACATGTGTACACAGCATATACAAATAATGCTGAGACAAATAGACACACAGCCAGCCAACACACACACACACACACACACACACACACACACAGACTGACAACACGCACATAGACAGCCAGCACACATGCAGATTGTCAACAAACACACACAGACAGCCAACATGCACACAGACTGACAACACACACACACACACACACAAACAGATTACACACTCACAGACAGACAGCATACACAGACAACACACAAACACACAGACAGAAAACAGACACACAGGCAGCCAACACAAACACACAGACAGACAACACTCATAGACACACAGACAGACAGAAAACACAAACAGACAGACAACACAAAAACAGACGACACACACACACAGACGGACAACACACAAACAAAGACAGACAGACAACACACAAACATCAACAGAAAACGTACACACAAACAGACAACACACAGACAGACAACACACACACACAGACAACACACAAACACAGACAGACAACACTCACAGACAGTCAATATACACAGACAGCACACAATCACACAGACAGAAAACAGACACACAGGCGGCAAACACAAACACATAGACAGACAACACTCACAGACAGGTAGACCGACAACACACACACAGAGACCGACAGACAAACACACAGCACACACAGACAGACAACACACATAGAAATACCACACACACACAGACAACCCACATGCATAGAGAGACAACAGACACAGAGACAATATACACAGACAACACACAAATATAGGCAGACAACCCATAAAGACAGACAACACACACACAGAGGCAGACAACACACAAAGACAGACCAAATAGACAGAAAACACACAGACAGACAGACAACACACACGTGCCTGATTTGTTTAGATACAGGAGCTGGCTGGTATGGGACAGTATATCCTTTGTCTTAATTAATGAGCATGGTTTAATTCATGTATTCTTTCATCTATGGGAGATTGAGGATTGTGAGAGTGAGAGAAAGAGGAGAGAGAGGGAGATCGAGAAGGGGGAGGGAGCAAAAGAAGCGAGACAGAAAGGAGAGTGGAGAGCAAGGTATTTTCTCTAGCGACAATGTAGCAATGGCAGCGTTGTTGAATAGAGGACAGAGAGGAAGTCTTGTGTTATTGTAATGTAATTCTCTGTGGATCGTTTGTCATTGTATGTCAACCAGCGGCCCTCTTCACACACACTCCTTCCAGTTAGGATGTGACAGAGGGCTACATCTGGGACTTAAGGGCCGACCGGAAATGAGGAGTTCCAAGGTTCAAAGGAGAGGGTGATGAAGAGAAAGTGGCTGGGCAATGGAGGGTTGATGTTGAGGATGAGAAAGATGTTACGGGGAACGATGGGTATGGAGAATGATGGGTATGGGAATGATGGGTATGGGAATGATGGTATGGGAATAATGGGTATGGGAATGACGGGTATGGGAATGACGGTATAGGAATAATGGGTATGGGAATGACGGGTATGGGAATGACGGGTATGGGAATGACGGGTATGGGAATGACGGGAATGGGAATAATGGGTATGGGAATGACGGGTATGGGAATGACGGGTATGGGAATGACGGGAATGGGAATAATGGGTATGGGAATGACGGGTATGGGGAATGACGGGTATGGGAATAATGTGTATGGGAATGATGGTATGGGAATAATGGGTATGGGAATGACGGGAATGGGAATGATGGGTATGGGAATAATGGGTATGGGAATGACGGGTATGGGAATGACGGGTATGGGGAATGACAGGTATGAGGAACAATAAGTATGGGAACAATGGGTATGGGGAATGACGGGTTTGAGAATGACAGGTATGGGGAACAAGGTGTATGGGGAACGACGGGTATGGGCAATGACAGGTATTGGGAACGATGGGTGTGGGCAACAACAGGTATGGTTAACGATGCATATGAAGAAAAATGGGTATGGGGAATGATGGGTATGGGAAACACTGGTATGGGAGGGTTGATGTTATGGATGAGAATAATGGGTATGGGGAATGACGGGTATGGGGAAAGACGGGTATGGGCAATGATGGGTATGAGAATGATGGGTATTGGAAATGATGGGTATGGGAATAATGGGTATGGGAATTACAGGTATGGGAATGACTGGTATTGGAAATGACAGGTATGGGAAACGACGGGTATGGGAATGACAGATATAGGGAACGGGGGAATGGGAAATGATGGGTATGGGAATGACGGGTATGAAGAGATAAGGATATGGGGAAAGACGGGTAAGGAAACGACAGGTATGGGGAAAGATGGATATGGGGAATGATGGATAATAGGTATGGGAACGACTGGTATTGGAAATGACAGGTATAGGGAACGAGGGGTATGGGAATGACGTGTATTGGGAGCAACGGGAATGGGGAACCACGGTTATGGAGAACAACAGGTATGGGTAACGATGGGTATGGTAACGACGGGTATTAGGAAAGACGGGTATGGGGAACGAGTGGCATGTGGACATACTGGTATGGGAAATTGCGGGTTTGTTTGTGAGTGTTTAGAGAGGTTCCAGAAGCTGGTTTCTCTGTACATCCTGTACATCAGAACAGTTTCTTTACATCTGAGATTACCAACTGTATTTCACGCTCCTCATTTTCTCCACTTGTTCCCTGATTTATCCTTTCAGCTCTCTAATCCCCCTCCTCTCCCCTTCTTCTCTCCTTCTTGAAGGGAGATCCTGAGTACTCTGGGGGAATATAGGATTCACCTGCCTCAGACACCAGCTGCTCACAGTGTGTGTGCGTGTGTGTGTGTGTTCAAGAGAGAAAAAAAGAGGTAGAGACAGAGAGCGTGAAAGCCAGTGTAAGAAAGAGAGACCAAGACAGAGAGAGAAGGGGGAGACAACGAAAGAGGAGGGGAAGAGAGAGAATAGAAGTGTAGAGGGAGGAGTGTTGTTCAATAGAGGTTAGTGTTTATCGATCCAGCCCTGGAGCTCAGGTCAACGGACAGACTCCCCTGAGACTGCCTCTCTATCTAGTGCTCCGCTCTCTCCTTATTTCTCCTTCTCCAGCCCTTGCTGTGTGCTCTCTCCTTTAACTCCCACCAACTCCCCTGCCACCTCTTGCCTCTGCTGCCATGGCTCTGTCTTGTGGTGATTCAGCAGCGTCTCATATTCACACTCCTCTTGGATATTTCAGAGTTTAATGACAGAAAGCTTTCTCTTCCAAACCCAGCATCCGTACGGGAAAGAATCCCCCCCCCCCCACACACACACACACACACTAAACAAAGGCTTGAAAGAGAAAGTAGGGAAAAAGAGAGAGGGAGGGAGGGACAGAGGGCAGAAAGACACGATCTGTTCCATTTTCTTTGATCTTCTTTGGGCTTTTTGTATGAAGCTCTCCGTCTTCACCATCACTAAAACCATCTCTCTAAATTCCATTTCCCTCCTTCATGTGTTTCAGGGTGGTGGAGGAGGAAGCAGAGGGGGGCGGAGAGAAGCAGAGGAAGAGGATGACCAATCATGGCTTCCTGAAGAGAAGGAGAGGTCGTCCCAGTCTGAGTTCCAGACTGGCTCGGAGGGCAACCCAGCTGAAGCAAAAGGCAGTGGCCCAGAGAGCTGCTCCATCAGTGGCCAGGCACAGCCGCAGAGAGGCCGTTATACCTGGAGTCCTCGAAAACTGCAGAGAAAGTGACACAGGTAATACACACACACACAAGTTTGTACAGCTAACCTCATGGGGACCAGAAAATATAAATTTAATTCTCCCTTGTCCTTAACCCTAAACCAAACCCTAACCTTAACCCTTACCCTAACCTTAACCTAACCCTAATCTAACCCTAACCTTAACCTCAATAAAGTAACATTCATGCCTAAATTTTACCTTGGTGTAATGCCTGACCTTAACCCTAAACTTAACCAACAATGCCTGGACCTTAAAGAATCCCCAATTCTAACTCTAAAATGAATTGTAAGTTTGACCCTAAACCTAAACCTTGAGCCAGAAATTGACTTTTGCCAGTAAAATGTTTTCTGGTATCACTATACTCATGGGGACATTTGGTCCCCATGAGTATAGTTAGACCTAAAACACACGCACACACAGACACACACACACATACACATACATACACACAGGCATACCACTACAGTCCTTGACATTAACACATTTCTCCATGTCCACCCAGCTGCTGATACATCCAGTACCCAGCAGGACTGGGCACCCAATCAGGGGGTGAGGAGGAGAATGAGAGTTCAGCCAAAGGTCAAACTGGGCAGACCTTCGACCAGAGCTCTTCGTAGAGGGGGTGGGGCCTCGGTGAACCAGGAAGTGACAGAAGGGAAGAGCGACAGCGACACCTCAGGCGTGGGTGAGTCACGTCCCAGTGAGATCCAGTTATGTATGTGATCTTGTTTTTACCATGTTTTTTAGCTGTCTGAGGCATTAGGTTTAGGGTAGAACTTCCATTTGGGATTAGTTAAGGAATAAAAGTTAGTTTATTGAGAATATTGCAAAAATGAGGATAGGTAGGCAAATGTGTTAATGTTGTTTTAATATCCTTTAGAATAGGGGTTAGGTTTAATATAAAGGCTACAGTGGGGTAAAGGTTGTAATTAAGGTTCAGGGTTACGATTCTGGAGTAGAGAGAATAGGTTTATTTTAACTGCTTAATAGAAAAAGAAGATTGAAAACCCCAAATCAATGTTTGTGTGCATACGTTTGTGTGTGTGTGCGTGTGTGTGTGTGTGTGTGTGTGTGGGCGTGCGTGAGAAAAAGAGTGAGATGTCTCTCATCTTGGTGGCTTCTCACTTCCCGGGCTCATCTGTCACACCATTAAAACCATTAGCGGCTGCCTAGTGGCATGTGGCCCCCAAACCTCGGGCGGAACATGAGCCCCACTATGGCCTCTGTTAGAATGTCACACCCCTGCTGCACCCCCTCCAACCACCCGGTAAAGACACCGTAACCCCCCCTTCCCCTATAATCTCAAATCAAAATTTCATAGAAATGAAATCAAGATCTTATTGAAGCCCTTCTACTGTGTGTGACTTGATTAAGTCCTCTGTGTGTGTGTGTGTGTATGTGTGTGTGTGTGTGTGTGTGTGTGTGTGTGCGCGCGCACATATATGTGTGTGTGTGTGTGCCACCCTCTCCCTGTCCCCTTAGCGGGCAGCCAAGTGTGTGTTTGTGATGTGTGTGCGAGAGAGTGTTGACGAGAACGTTGTGTAAGTGACAATTGTGTCAGCAAGGTGTTGACACCCGACACGACCCTAGCAGTCAACCACACACAGCTGCCAATAAACATCTGATCTCTTTGCCGGCATGCCTGCGTATGCTTTTTCGTGGCCGCGTACTTGCATGTGCATATCAGTGTATGCTCATTCGTGCACGAGAAAGAGAGAAGGAACAGTGGGTTTCTCTGTCCGCGTGTACCCAGCTAAAGTGTGTGCTCACTCCACTACCCATGTGTTTGTCTCCACTATCCATGTGTTAAGAACTGCCTTAAGGCCAAAGGTCTACAGGATGGTTCTTGTTTTACAATATAGAGTAGCTGATCTACACTGCCACCGAATAATGGTTGAGCTGGTCATGTCACAACTGATCTCCAAACAGTTTCTAATGCGTGCATTGATCCCACAGAGGAAGAGCGGGAAAGCTACGACAGTGAGGGAGGAGCCAATGAGGTCAGTGAAACAACATCTTCCAAAGGCATGGCTGCTGTGATTGGCCAGGCCGCTACACTTCAGTCCGGTCAGAAAGCCAGAAGCAAGAAGGACAGGCAAGTTGATGATGTGAGCATGCTCAGTGTGGAGCTGAAGAGGAAAGGAGCCCCCTGCAGGTCAGGCCCCGCTTCTGTAGATGAGAGACGCCCAGAGATCCAGGAGCCACAGGGGGCTAGGCGAGAACCTGTACCCAGCTGGAGGGCCTCGTTAGTGGCAAACAACCGCCAGGATAACAGGGGGATCCAGGGACCTCTGGCCGAAGCTGAAAGCAAGAGTTTAGGATCACAAAGCATTCTGGGAAAGGTGAGGAGGTGGAGGGGTTTCTGTTTCTCTTTAGCTACGTGGTGAACAGGATCAGTGTCGAAAATGCTAACCTACCCTGTGATGTCCCATCCTATGTGGTTGTTCCAGAGGAGAGGCTGCTGGCTGGAGACTGAAGCCCAGAGAGAGGTCAACACCAAGGGCAGGAGGAACAGAAACAAACAGGTGGGTATAGGGTTCTGAACGGGCATGTGTTGGGAAATTTGATGAAGGATCTGGGCAGCGACAAGGTAGGGCAGGAAATGTGGGAGTGTGTTTGAAAGGGAAGAACCCCAAGCAGGAACAACAGGAAGAAGATAACAGAGTAGAAATATAGGGAGAAGGAATGACAAAGTAGATAACAGAAATGGAGAGGTGATAGAAAAGCCCTTTGGCAAATGTCTTCCCCATAGAAGTCTTAAATTGTAACATGACCCAACTGAAGGCATTATTACCTAACTCTGATGAGATGATCAATTCCAAATAACCGCATGAATCAGTCAACTGATGAGACGTACTGCCAGAGAAGGAGGCTGAGGGCGTGTGTGTTGTCTAAACACCAGTCTAGTGTGTTTTGGTGAGAACTGTCCTCCCAGTCATTTGATCCTTATCATAGTCATACCAAGGGAATGTGACAAGCACATGACTAGAGGCAAACAGCACTGAACTGAAACGCCAACTTATATACACACACCCATACTAAACACACACACACACACACACACACACA
>JACXGJ010009663.1:0-17328 GCA_016801105.1 Esox niger | reverse complement strand
TCCATGCATGACGCCCCTTGTTATGTCCAAATAACTCAATTTTAGTTTCATCAGTCCACAGCACCTTATTCCAAAAGGAAGCCGGCTTGTCCAAATGTGCTTGAGCATACCTCAAACGGTTTTGTTTGTGATGTGGGCGGAGTAAAGGCTTCCTCTGCATCACTCTTGCGTACAGCATCTCCTTGTGTAATGTGTGCACAATAGTTGTACGATGCACAATGACTCCATCTGCAGCAAGATCATGTTGTATGTCTTTGGTGCTGGCCTGTGGATTGACTTTGACTGTTCTAACCATTCTTCACTTCTGTTTATCCGTGATTTTCCTTGGTCTGCCACTTCGAGCCTTAACTTGAACTGTGCCTGTGTTCTTCCATTTCCTGACTATGTTCCTAACTGTCGAAACAGACAACTGATATCTCTTAGACAGCTTTCGGTATCCTTCCCATAATTCATGATGGTGAACAATCCTTGTTTTCAGTTCATGTGACAGTTCTTTTGAGACTTCCATGTCACTACTCTTCAGAGAAGATTCACAGAGGAGGGAAACTTACAATTGCCCCCCTTTAAATACTCTCTCATAATTGGGTTCACCTGTGTATGCAGGTCAAGGGTCACTGAGCTTCCCAAACCAATTTTGAGTTCCAATAATTGGTTCTAAAGATTTTGAAATCAGTAAAATGACAACAGTGGCCAAATTTATGCACATGCCTAATTTTGTTCGAACAATTATTGTACACTTCCTGTAAATGGTATAAACTTCGTTTCACTTCTCAAATATCACTGTGTTTGTCTCCTATATGATATATTTAACTGATTCTTTTTATCCTAAGGACCAACGATTTATGAAGGAAAATCATGGAAATTAACAAGGTTGCCCAAACTTTTGCAGACCACTGTATATACAAGATCCAGAAATGTAGCCTTCACTGGATCCGAGGCCTTTTCCTTTGGGCTAAGGAGGAAAAGGACCATCCGGCGAGATATCAGTGCACAGTTCAAAAACCAACGTCCATTATGGTATGGGGGTGCAATAATGCATGGGTGACTTGAACATCTGTGAAGGCATCATTAATGCTGAACAATATATACAGGTTTTGGAACAACATATGCTGCCATCCAGACAAGGTCTTTTTTATGAAAGGCCTTGATTATTTCAGCAAGACAATGCCAAACAACATTCTGCATGTATTACAAAAGCATGGCTCTGTAGTAAATAATCCTGGTTCTAATCTGACCTGCCTGCAGTCCAGACCTATCACCCATTGAAAACATTTGTCACATTATGAGAGATCGAAATGCTGAGCAGCGTAAATCCTATATCAAACAAGAATAAGAATACTCAGTTTCCTCAGTTCCCAACAGCTTACAGAATATTGTTGATTGATGGTGAAATCCAACTCAGTAATAAAAATGCCCCTTTTCAACTTTTTAGAAATATCATTTTGACATCAAATTCTAAATGGGAATGTATTTTTCCAAAAACTATAGCATTTCTCAGATTCAACATTTAATATGTTAAAGATTATTTGGATGGCATGGGTAACATGTCTGCCAGGCCTGATGGAGCACGTTCTGATCTTAGAGGCTAGGATATGGGTGACAAGTCTGCCAGGCCTAATGGAGCACGGTCTGATCTTAGAGGCTAGGATATGGGTAACATGTCTGCCAGGCCTGATGGAGCACGTTCTGATCTTAGAGGCTAGGATATGGTTAACATGTCTGCCGGGCCTAATGGAGCACGGTCTGATCTTAGAGGCTTGGATATGGGTAACATGTCTGCCAGGCCTGATGGAACATGGTCTGATCTTAGAGGCTGGGATATGGGTAACATTTGCATTTTGCAGTTAGAGGTTAAGGCATAAGTGTGCAGTGTTTGTGCATGGAGATCCCACCAGAGGAGGGCCACATATGTTATTCCCAATCCAATATGTTTATCGGAATTGATTTGCAGCCCAAAAATATTTTATAAAAATGGTATTGGTATATAATATTTTCTACATACTTTCTATCTGGCTCAATACATTTAAATGTTTCTTTAGACCTTTTTTACCTAAACTGGTATTTGTTTGTGCTTGGTTGAGTGTGTGTGTGTGTAACACAGCAGGATCCGTAGAAAGACAAAGTAACGATGGATTAGGCAGTTCCTTGTTCACACTGTATTGCCTTGAGCTGTATCTGTAAATGTCAGAGCCATGTCAGCACTGAGCTGTACGTCTGTCTATCGTTTGCCGCCAAAGTGTTGACAGGAGAGATCTGTGTCACTGCTCACTGTGACACCCTAATCACAGCACTGTGCACTACTTTTACTAGAGCCCAATGGGACATCGTCCACATGAGTACACTGCTTCAGAATAGGGTGCCATTTGAGATGTGATCAGGGTAAGCGATTAGGATAGTAATTTTGTTTTGCAACTTTGTGGGAATCGTACTGCGTGAATGTCCCTGTTGTATAGAGGATGCCACAAAAAGGTCAAACCGTTGGCAGGCGAATATGTTCTTTATTCTTGCTAGGGTGGAGACCATATTTGGCATGTATTATTACTGGATAAACACAACATGCAACAATGCAAGTAGAGTTGCCAAATACAGAATCAACAAAGGATAAACAAAAATCCTACAAAACTCAAAATAGAACAGAAAAACATTTCTAGAAAAGTAAGAGGTAGTGGGGTTAAAATGTGATTTTCTTTTTATTATTGATCATGAAACATCAGATACCTTTTTTACCACCCTTTTCTCAGCAGTTATATATAACGCTGTCAGACACTTAAAATAATTCATTGCGATTAATCGCATTATCTTCTGCAGTTAGAATGTGTTTAAATTTAGCCTCTAACACATACTTTTCGGTTTTGCAAAGCAGTGCATTATGGTTAAGACACACTTAGTTTTAATGCAAACTATCGACAGTGCTTTACCTGGAAGTTGTCAATACAATGTCATTCCATAACTTACCACCAACTGGCTGGATCTAAATGTAGCCCATGTAAATAGAATTTTGCCAACTCATATTATTTACTTGATAAATGTGCTACGTTAAAAGGACAAAATCTGCTACGTTAGACTACTGTATAAAACACACATCAGCCCCTCTTAACTGGACATCCACATGTCCAGATGTGCAGGTGTTTAACCCATTGAATTACACTTTAGCTGGTCAAGATATTGATGTTGAAATGTGGTTAGAATGGGCTTCATGTGGGTGCCAGTAGACATTAGATTTCCTGAAAGATGTTAGCCACAACCAAATACATAAAGTATATCTATTCCATTTTACCAAATACATTGGTCATTTTTTTGACCAAATCTATTAAATTTTTACCAAATCTATAACTTACCACAATTACTGGCTGCATCTAAATGTAGCCCATGTAAATAGAATTTTGCCATTTCATATGGTTTACTTGATAAATGTACCAAGGACGATATTTGCTACGTGCCTATATTATCAAAAACATATAATAATGACAAGATGGTGCCGGCGATGGCTGCCTCTGGATTTTGCTCAGCAGTGCTCTTTGTGTTTTTGTCTATTTGTCCTGTTTTCTGCCATCCATTTCGGGTCACATTTACCAGAAATGAGCTCTTAAATATTGAACTCTCGTCTGTGCATACTATTCCACAACTTTTGATCGATCCTGTGACTTTCCCGGAGTTGCTTGTTGGAGGTGCAGCTGTGCTCTATAGTAGGAGATGCGGACATAGATGGGGAAAAGAGCAGATGCGCTTGTTAAGCTGAGAAAGCGGGGCTTTCGCACAGTGCTCCCATCAATCCACCTGGCGAATGTTTGCTCTCTGGCCAACAAAGTGGATGAACTCATCAGAATTAACTTGTCCATGGAGCTGCTGATCAACTTTTACAAGCCATCATCCAGTCTGTTCTCTGCATATCCATCACTTTTTGGTTTGCATCTGCCATGAACCTGGAAAGGAAAAGAATACAACAGACAGTCAGAACTGCAGTAAAGATCATTGGTGCCAACCTGCCCTCCATCCATCACAAAATCCATCACAACCTGGATACAACCTGTTCCACACCCTTCGCTTTGGTAGGCGCTACACAGCACTGTACACCAAAACAAACAGACACAAGAACAGTTTCTCTCAACAGTCCATCACTCTATTGAACAGTCAGCTTCAGACAACTTAGTGCCAGGCACAATCCCTGTATAAACACCCATTGATTCTGACCCTAACATCCACCTGTCTACTACTTATTTTTGTCATCCTATAATTCACTGTTGTTCATACTGTATGTATGCTGTATATATCATATCCACCTACTTTAAGTACATTACACCTGCACTCTAATTACTTATTTATTCATTCCAGCATTGTTTCCACTCTGGGCAATACAGACTGTCAGCTCCCTCCAAATATTCTCTATTGGGTTCAGGTCTGGAGACTGGCTAGGCCACTCCAGAAATTTGAGATGCTTCTTACGGAGCCACTCCTTAGTTGCCCTGGCTGTGTGTTTCGGGTCGTTGTCATGCAGGAAGACCCAGCCACGACCCATCTTCAATGCTCTTACTGAGGGAAGGAGGTTGTTGGCCAAGACCTCGCAATACATGGCCCCGTCCATTCTCCCCTCAAAATGGTGCAGTAGTCCTGTCCCCTTTGCAGAAAAGCATCCCTAAAGAATGATATTTCCATCTCCATGCTTCACGGTTGGGAGGGTGGGATGATGATGAAGAGTAAGTTCACCTTTCAGCATGACAACGATCCAAAGCGCACATCCAAATCCACAAAAGCATGACATCACCAACAGAAGATTAACATTTTGAAATGTCCCAGGGAGAGCCTAGACCTGAATCCAATTGAACATCTGTGTGGTGATTTGAAGAGGGCTGTGCACAAAAGATGTCTTCGCATTCTGACAGATTTGGAGCGCTTTTGTAATGAAGAGTGGACAAATATTGCCATGTCAAATGTGGACAGGAAATAGGCACAAGAAACTTAACACAATACAGATGTGCTGACTAACTCTGAACAACGGACAATAGATAGGACGTGTTGCCTGATACTAATGGGCCCCAGACATTCTCCCTATACCTCCTGCTAGGAGTTGTACATGTGACTCTCATAGGCTTGATGGATAGGACCATTGACCATACGTTGGACCATACCATTCAAGGGTCTATTGTTGGATAAACCTTTCTTATTAGAGGGTTTTTGACTGTGTAATGGCTGGTTAGGACCACTGACCGCCGCCCGTGTGTCCTGGTATAAAGATTGTGTTCGTTCTGTATTCATTTGAGAGAGAAAAAGGAAAGAACTGTGGAAGGTTAACGTCGTTGTCTCATGCTGAATAAAGATGACTTCTCCCCTGACATCTGGTTGCATTAATTTTGTTCATTGATATCAAATGGATGGAATCTGACAATGCATTAATGGCGACAAAAACATTTACGGTGTTAATTCTTTTAAATAAATCGCATGCGTTAACCAGTCTTTTGGTCCTATCTCAAGACAGCTCCCAATGTGTATATTGATTATAGCAAATCAATGAGCATTCATTCGGGTTAAGAGGTGGGCTCTAAACCATCCTATCTGCCAATGGGGACTGTGTATGCAAATACTTTAAGATTCATGTCCTAACACGCACACAAATCATACAGAACATTTAAATAGCGAAAGACAGTAAAGGAAATAACTAATTAAAAGTAAAGTTATGGGTAATGTTTGGAAATAAATCAATCAATTACAAAGACTGAAAATGTGCATCCCTGGGCAGGATGGTGGTATGAGTACGAGTAAGGTTGACGGTGGTATCACTGCTTCTAAGGTCATGAATTTGATCTCATTTATAAACTGTCAGCTCCAGAGTTATTGCATTAAGACCCTTGACCCTGTGAGACTTGAAGCTCATACCTGTATAGTGCACAACTTTGACATTGGGGTGCTGTAAGTCTCTGGTCCAAAGTAGTTCACTATGTAGTGAATTTGATTACATTTTGGACACAACCCTAGGGTGGAGAGGGGAGTATATTTCCACAGAGACTGGGGATAGAATGCATGGTGGAGACTTTCTTCACAGAGCTTCTTCTATGGTGAATAGTTTTCCCAAATGGTACCCCATTCTAATGATATTGATAGGTCTACCTGAACCAAGCTCTTGATACAAATTCTAAACCATTGTAAAACAAAATAAGTGTCTGTGGGTCAAAAATGTCCATACAACCTTTTCCTCAATGTCATGTTTCACAGTCCACTTAGAGACCGAAACTTTGTTGATTGTATTTGTAATTTTGTCAATTTCTTGCTTAAAGATCGCATCCAGAGTTGCAATCTGGCCATCTGAAGTTGTTTTTGTGCCAGTCTATCACATCCAATTTTAATTAAATATAAGACAAAATGATACATTTCTCTTTTAGTGAGGTACAAATAGATAAAGATCAATGACTTTGAAAGTCATTCAGTTAGTAAGAGTATTGTTATTGAAGTGTCTAGGGCTACATTGTTTCTGTGATTAGGCAACATCTTCTCTTTAAAGAAATCATTTTTAATGTAATTTCTATTCATCACCGCTTGACAGAAAATACAATATCACATTGATATTTCAGTGCCTCTCAAGATTTTTCAGTCCTTGGACATGGCTACATTATATTTTATTACACCATTATATTGTATTACACCATTTATGTTTTTGTGATGAATAATACTTTTTTTCCTTTTGATATAATATACTTTTTTGTGTTGACTTTTGAGATCCACTGTGAGAGTTGAATACTTATTAAGTGTTCCAACTAATTTAAACAATCCATGAAAATGAATAATATGTCTAAATTCCATGGCTGGTTTGAAGCCATAGACAGTCTTCGTTCCAACATCACAGCAAAATGTTACTACAATGAACAAATCAGTAAAAACATATTGATAGCCAGTATTGTTTATACAGCACTTAATCTGGGTTGATGTGATCTGACCTCTTTGTCCTGGTCAGGACTATGATAGGTAGTACTGTTATATATTATTTTGAACCTCCACAGTGATTTGGCTGGGAAGCCCCTGAAGACTGTGTTGCTATAGTTTGCCACAGGAGTAAAATGTGTGGATGATTTTCTCTGCATCTGACTGAGTGAGTGGTGGTTTGTCTTAGGCAATTGATATTTTTTTTGTAATTTGTATTTGTTTTAGAAAAAAATATATTATTATCCAACTCTATTCCCAAAATAAGTATTTTTTAAAATTGTCCTTGTTTCACTTTTAATTAGGTAAGTCGATTAAGAACCCATTCTCATTTAAAATAGCAATTGAATGAAAAAATATTTATTTTAATACATCAGTACAATCAATGACACAAAGTACAGTGTACAAATGGCCTGGTATTTTACATTAGGGAAAATGTTTTCAGAACTTGTGATGTGCTTGGCTGTCAACATAAGCATATCATCTGTCAACATACGTTTTCTTTAATTTCTTTAATCTAATAAAGTCTGGTCTCCCCTGAGCAGCTGATGTGTTTAGCAGGGACGGTATCTGGTTTTGTGTTAATATAAACGTGGGTGTCGTCAGTGTAGCACTTGAAATATAATGTCCTGAATGAATTTGTAAAGTGAACATGTACATTAGGAATAGGACAGGCCCTAACACTGAGCCCTGTGGAATGCCACATGTGACTGCAGCCACTTATGATATTGACTGTACTATAGTGTTGTATTGTTCCATTTTGATAAGTAGAAGAGAGGTTCGAGAGACAGCAGGGTGCTCTTCGAGAGCACAGGAAGATGTTCTGGTCTACGTATCAAAAGCAGCACTGAGATCTAAGGAGAAGGATTCTAGACTATTGAAACTCTCTTCTACGTGGCATTAATTTTTCATCTCTCCAAAATGCTCCTAAATTTCGTAGCCAGGCTTCTCACCTATGCCAGCACATCACACCTATCCTCTGGGTTTTCCGCTGGCTTCCCACTCACCGCCCAAAAGCCTCATCTATTCAAACAAGCCTAGCCTACCCCTAGCCCCCGTCCTTTCCCTTCGTCCAGTGTCATGTTTGAGTCCTTTTCTTTACGTTTGTCTGTATTGTCCAATTGCTCTCGGATGTTGTTTTGTACCTGATGTAAAGCGTCTTTGGGTACCTGAAAAAAGTTTTATAATTTCAATCTGTTATTATTACTTTTATAATAATAATTATTACCTCTCTTTCAGATTAACTTGCCCGGTGGTCTTTGTAGACCAGTAAGTGGACCTGTATCTAACTTTTACTGCAAATAGTCATACCGGATTTATTCTGGTCAGTTATCGTTGAGGAGACATATGGGAATGTTATGTCAGGCTATGTTTGTGTGGCAAGGCAATTTAGGGTATTAGTCCGAGGGCTGTGATACAGATTTACAATTTTATCGAGGGCCAGCTGACTACTGTCAGACCGGGCTGAATGTCTTCCATGATGATGGATGGGTTACTTTCCTCAGAATGCAAAATGTAATGGTTGTCCTCAGGCAATGGTGAGAACTTGTCAGAAACTGTTAATGCATTTTATTTGGTGGATGTCTTTCTGAACACTCAAGGACATTTGTAAAGTCATTGTAATGTCAGCATTTACACATACAGGAAAACAATCTAAAACCTGTTATTTGTGGTAGTACAGTGGGGTCTAACAATCTTTTTAAAAACAATATTGAAACTACAGGTTAAAAGCTTTTTGGAACAGTTATGTCTTTAGTATTTTTTCAAATAACTGACTGTGTCTGCATGTCAAATGTGTGGGGGGAAGCACATTCCAGAGCCTAAGTGCTGAGCAGGTAAAAGCCCTCGCATCCATAGTTGAGATGTGAAGGGGTCGTGACAAGAAGACCAGCAGAGGCAGAGCGGAGGAAATGAGAGGGGACATAGCCAGGCAGGAGGTCGGAGTGGTAAGTAGGTGCAGGGTTATGGAGGGCTTTGTCAGGAAGGAGGATGCTCTTGAATTCTATTTGGTAGAGCACAGGAAGCCAATGAAGACTGATAAGAATGGGTGTACTGTGTGGTGAGTTTTTTGGGAATGCCGATGAGTAGAGTGTTGCAGTAATTGAATCGAGAAGTGACAAGGGCATGTATGCGTGTTTTAGTGCTGGCGTGTGACAGAGATTTTGCATAAGTGAAACAATTATGTCAGGGAAATTGTTTTATGTGTGATTCAAACAAAAAGGAACTATCCAGATTGACACCGAGGCTGATGATTTAAGTTGACAAAAAGGGACTGGGATACCATCAATGGTGATATTGTGGGGTTGAGGTTGTTGTGTTTAGAGAGGGTGGATTTGGAGCCAGTGAGCATATCCTCTGTGTTATTGCTGTTGAGTTTTAAGAAGTTCGTGTTCATCCAATTGTGGATGTCTTGGAGGAAGTTGATGAGACAGGTAGGAGGATGAGCAGTAGCAGGTGTGGTGGAGAGGTTGAGCTTGGTGTCATCGGCATAGTGGAAATTAATATTGTGGTGTTGCATAATCTTGCCCTGGGGTAGTAGTTATATGATGAACAGGAGAGGGCCAAGCACTGACCCCTGAGGGACACCCTGTGTGACAGTTGCACAGCTTGATCTGTGATGTTTCAATTGGACAACCTATGGGTGGTCAGTAAGGTAGGAAGAAAACCAACAGAGTGTCATACCTGTGATACCCATACCAGCCATTCAATGAGAAGGTGATGTGAGATGGGGTCAAAGGCTCTGCTGAGGTCGAGATGCAGATGGATTAAAGATCTGAGTCAACGGTACAGAGCAGGTCATTGTTTATTTTGACCAATGCTGTTTCACTGCTGTGTTTGCCACCACCCACATTATTTTGGTGACAAATAGGACGTCTGAGATGGGATGGAAGTTACTCAGGTCATCAAGATCACCATTGGGCATTTTGGGTGTGGGGGTGACTACAGCATCTTGAGAGTAGATGGTACAATGCCAGTGGAGAGGTAGGATTTAACTATATTAGTGAGTAAGGGGGAGATGGAAGGCAGGTAGGCTTTGATGAGGCCGCTGTGCATTGAGGCTAATTTGGAGGTGGATGTTTTGGATTTTCGGATCATCTCTGTAATGAGGTTCTGAGAGGTTTATAGTGTAAGCTGGGCCCTGTAAGGTGGTCATGTAGGACAGGCTATAGACTGGAGTACTATGACTAAGCATGTGCTGGTGGATGTTGTGAATTATAGAGTTAATAAGTTCTAAATCTTATTACACAGTTTGGGGGAGGTGTCTTGAAGGGTAGTGGTCAGGAGGAAAATGTAAAAAGAGAAGCTTGGATTTGCTTTTGCCAGAATTGATAATATCAATAATAGTATGATGTCCTGGCACCGGAAGAGTGCATTTTTATACTCTAAAAGGGGATCTTTGCAGGCTTGTGAGTGAGTGACTAGGCCGTCCTTTTAAATTGATGCTCAAGTTGTCCCCCGCTAGTTTTTAACTGCCTGTGTTACGGGGTGTACCAGGGAGCAGTGGAGGCAAAGTAGACAGAGCAGGATTTAAGCAGAGCAAGAGGAATGCAGTCACTGTAGTGATAAAGTTTAAGGGGGACTGCAGTCAGCGATCAAGTATGTGTTTATCAAACCATGAGATCAGTAGGTGTGATCGATTTTAGATTTCTGAAGGCAATGATGCAATGGTAATTTTGCTTAGAAACAGGCAATGAGACTTTGAAGCTTTGTGATCAGAGATGGGAAGATCGGCCACAGCGGCCAGAGATACCTAGCTGGCAAAACTGTAGTTATATATTTATTCTACAAAATAATACAAGCACAGATTGTGATTTAGTTGTCATCATTCCACTGGTCACACTTGTTAATTTTATCTACTTAGCTATAACGTTGTACTGCAGGAATAAGCAACATCTGGAAAACGAGAAATGTTTCTAGTTCTTCTTTTACCCATTGCAATAAACATCCCTTTCTTGTCCATTCCTATTTAAGCACTCAGCTGGTGTTGCCGACTAGACAGCATACAGTATCTAGCTAATTATCTATCCAGCTTAGCTACTGAGTGGGATGGTTCAGGCCATTTTTAGTATGTAATGTCACTGATATTAACTGCTTCATGAAAATTATTTTTTAAGAGCTGTCTCTGCTATATATCTAAACATGAGTTAACAAGTCTGGATGGAAATATTGTCAAATTTGCACTAGATTTAGTTAGATTTTACTACAAAATCAATGTATACATTTCACTGTGACATTAAACGGATCCTTAATAATCTTGACTTGACCAAAGACAGTGGCCTTTCGTCAATCTCAACATACAATATGCAGCTGGATTTGCTTACAGGCTTATGGGAATCATTTTAATGTGGTCTGTGACAACATGTGGAAAAGCTAAAATACAATCAGGATTTTTAACTATGTTATAACATTCAGCTTTATGTAAGTATACATATTTTGGGGATTTTTTGCGGTTGGAACATGCTGGGAAAGTTAAACCTAACCGCAGCAATCATTTTGCTAAATGTCTCCACTTGTCCATCTGTCCACTCGATGTGCTTTACCAACCCGAATAAATTGTAGTTTGCCAGAGAAGTTATCCGTTTCTAACGTGTCTGTGTTATATTAGCAAATAAACATTTCCTCTTTGTTTATTTGTAAGAATTTCAACCTGTTTATTGTTATTATCACTCTTTCTCAGTGTCAATATCAGCCATGTCAATCTAAATTGACACTTGGCATGAGAGGTGCATCGTCCTGGCCCTATGATCATGTGCAATGTAATCCTTGTCACCTGAAGAAGATGGTAGCTGCTGTATACGCACACATTCTTTACATGTTGAGCTACTGCTTACATTCTCAATAGTACATATCAGTTATTTAAAACCAAACAGCTGTTGATGCACTGGTTTAATCCAGACAAACTTAACATGGTTTACCGACATGTTCTGTGAAAAAAATATATTCCAATATTACCATAATGATTGTGAATTGGCAGTTATGCAACTTGCAGGGTTACCAATCAGGATCAGATCCCCTGTTCTCCTTGAGCGAATTAACAAACTGATGTTTATTTGAAGACTAGAGAGTTCAGGCCAGACTCGTTGGCATATGCCATGAAATACAGGGAATACAATTATTATTGTATTACGTACTTGGATTGCTTTCAAAAAAGTAAAAAATAAATAAATTAATGCTGCCATCGCACCAATGCAACCAATTAGAGGTGTGGATGAATGAGGCATGAACAAAACTGTTTCAGAATAAAGACTACGACAGAGAGAAAGAGAACCTGTTTTGGGGGGATGATATGAATTTTGACAAGTTTTGAACATCTGTTGATTTCAGCTCTGACCTTCTCTCAGCAGATCCGATTGGAGAACAGTGATTCAAAGGTTTTGACAGACACAAGCACAGGCAGATTTCTCACTGATGTGACTCAGAAGGTTAGCTGGTTGCTCCGGGCGTTCTCCCCCTGCCAGAGCCACTAGGTCTTTGATAGACTGGCATACTGAGTCATACACAGACAAACGTTTAGAATTGGGGTTTCCGAGGTCAGTCGAGCCCTCTTCAACTTTGGGATCAAAACAGGAGCGTGTGCCTTTTGGGACTTTTGGCCAAAATATTTGTGTTTGTCTTTGGGAAAGCTCTATGTAGGGGAGACACTATACACTAGGGCAGAGCTGAATGCTGAATGCTACGTTTGGGTAATGGAGCAGATTCTCTTCCCCAGATCGTTTTACAGCAGTTAATGCATAAATTCTACGTTTTTTCTCATTATTTGGGGAAAAAAACGTCTGACTCAGCCCAGGAATTGAACTCACAAACCTGGCATTTCATGAAAGATGCTTTAAGAGCAGAGCTACACAGGATCCATTGGGTTGTATGAAAATCACACCGCACAGTAGATTGGATGCCCTCTCACCGTTGAGCCTAACGGGACACGCCAATGACGAGCCGAACGGGAGGATGCCGGCTTGCGTTAGGCCTGCGGTGCTTGCTTTACATCCTGCATGACCGTGAAAGAGCGTGGGTGTCGAGGCGTCAGCCGCGTGACCTGGGACGAGCTATGAAGTGACGTGTGTGTTGATGTTCCCCTTTAGGCCTGGCCTCGAGTGGGAGCACGGATCTAACCACTACACAGCCCTTAGAAAGAACCCGTGTATGCCTGACTGCCCCGTTCTTTCACATACGTTGGTTTTGAGGCTACACTAGACGCTGCCCGCTCGTATTCCAAGAGCGAGCGTGGGCTGACACACACAAGCCCATGTTTACATTCATCCCCATTGGGTCAGTTCACATCAGCATGATTAGATGCTAATTGAGGGGACAGAGGCCTGGTGCTTCTCTCATTAACTTGAGTGCGCAAACACACATGCATGCAAACACACACACATACACACACATACACACACATGCACATGGAGAGCGATAGAGAGATGATAAGATAGATAGACAAATGTAGAGGGAGAGAGAGAGCTAAGAGACACACAAGGCCTGTAAAATAATAAATCTGGATTTTTTTAATAAAATGCTTCAGATGAAGAAATGCCTCTAACCTAGCCAGTAAGGCAGAATGTGGGTGATTCTCCTGAGCACTGACTCGCCTAACACATAGTAATACTGTATATAAGCAATAATTCAATTCATTTAAAAAATAACAAAATAAAGAGACTCAGTTTCCAAAGCCTGGCTGTAGGGACAGGACAGCATTAAATGAACCCAGATATTTAGAAAAGAAAGACTCTCTAAAAATTGTTATTCAGGTAACGTTGAAAACTCACAACATTTCCAATTCTTCTGCTCCAAGTACAATTGAGTAAAAAGCAATTATCTTCTGAAATTTAAAGAAAGAATTGCAGTGTTTCTTGGACTTTCTGTCAAAGAGAAAATCAGCATATTCTTTGACAAAAACAGAGAGAGTAGAACAGTAATGACTAGACTTGTCAGAGCTCCCATGTAGCTCAATTGATAGAGCATGGCACTTGCTGGGTTAGGTGTGGGTTTGATTTCCAAAATATATGCAAATAAACTCTGCTAGTGAATGTTGTTTGGTATAAGAGTGTCTTCTACATTGCTAAAAATGTTGCCACTGGAATAAGACAATTTAATTATATTTTAGGAGATATCTGCTTGAAATTTGTGAAATAATCTGCCAATGGAATGAGACAAATTACATGACATTCACGGCAAGCGGTATAATCCATCTTTTTGAGAATAGTCTACCTTATAATAAGGATGGTGGGGTTTTTAACCTGAAAATATGATAAATATACTTGACAAGACATATTTTTGCAATGTAAATAATAACTTATATATTTTAATTGAATTTACCTTACATGTCGATTGAGAACAAATACTTCTCACCAATAGCAGTCTCACAGAACTCAAAGGTACTCTTGTGGAGTATAGGTTTTAAATAAAAAAAAGTGAAAGCGAAGACGCAATGGCAAAAGCAACAGAGCCAGAAAAAACAAAAAGCATATATCCAGACACCATTAAACCATGACATAGAAAGTAAGACAACACAGTGTGACAACAGACCTGACAGCAGACAATATAAAAACAATGTGACAGGGCGCAAACATGTTAAGACAATACAAAAAAAACAACGTAGCTGAACTACAGTGCACAGGAACATCACATTAAGATACTGCTGGTGACAGTACTCCAAGAACTGTGATCAGTTCTTTTCATTTATTTTTCCTTTCTTGTTTACACATGGAGCCCGGTGGACCTACAGAACCAGACTTCTTACGTTACAACTCGTTCCACTCCAATACACACTGATCGAGACATCGTCTTTAGAACTATATAGCTGCGGGAAGTATCTGTCCCACAGTACCTGGGAAGGTTATGTGCGACAATTGAAATGTTTTACCTGTTTTATATCTGAAGTCTTTATCATCTAGATAAAATGATTGTAGTGTAGAAACGATCTTAATGTTCTACAGATGATGTCTTTGAACATGGCAGTGGGGACAACAGTAGGTTGTTTTATATAAAAATAATTATCACTAGTTGAGGCAAACTGAAAGCAGCAGAGATGTTTACTTTGGGATTTCCAATTGGTTGTGGCAAGCAGAGCATACTGTGTGTGTGTGTGTGTGTGTGTGTGTGTGTGTGTGTGGTGGGGGGTTCCTATTTTCAAAGGTGCTCAGGATACAGTGAAGGGCAAAAAACATTGTTGGACTGTGTTTAACAAAATCAGGGAAAGGAGCAGCTGACCATAATACTGCATCATCTGCATCTGAGTGGATGAGTTTTCTACTGCCTGTGCTGTTATCTACTTAACCAGAAAAAACCAACCCAGCCTCTGGGTATTTCCTTGGTGACTTGATAATGGCTGAGACAGCAGATGTTCTGACTTCACACACTGGACTCTGAGATAGTTTGTACGCAAAGCCAAGGACAGCTTCAGATACAGCAATACTTCCTAACCTGTCCAAAAAGATGTAACAGTCTACCATATCAAAGGCTTTGGTCAAGTCAATAAAAACAGCTGCACAGCATTGCTTGGTAATAAGAAGCTAGACAGCAGCTCCCAACACGTCACAAAAATGAGCCCAGTATGTTTAATTTATTCTCTGTTGTGTATGAATGTCCACTTCAATTACTTGTTCTTTTTTGTTAACACATACTGTGTTATTTCTGCTGCTTGAACATATTTTCTTTGGCCGCAGTAGCACGCTTCTACGCCAGTAAAGCCACTTTCAGCATGAGTTCACTGAAAGAAATAAGAAACACAGAGAGACAAAGAGATCAGAGACAGAGAAAGAGGGAGAGACAGAGGGAGTGACAGGGATGCGAAACAGAGAAACAGTGACAGACAAATAAGCGAGAGAGACTGCTGAGATGAAGTGACACTGATATGAAATTGTGTGTCCCAACAATCAGAATTAGCCTTATTAAGAATGTGCAGTGGAAGTGTGTGGTCAGTGGACCCTGCTTTAAACTGATGTGATGCTGTGAACACATTTTCCGACCTGACTCTTTCTCTTTTCCTTTTTTTTCTTTTGTTCATTCTTCCTGTTTTCTCTCTGTACATTCCCAGTATTGTGTCTCTGTCTGTCCTGTTCTATCTCCTGTTCTCTCCTGTTCTCTCTCCTGTTCTCTCTCCTGTTTGGCTGAGCTAAAGATGCAGCAGCGCTTGAAACAAGGCCACTTAGATGTTACTCTAACTGTGCGTGTGTGATTGACGATCAAACATGCTGATTGCTATCTCCGTTCCCTGAAGGTATTATCTAGAATTTGTAATGGTAACGACACTCGCATTGCATGTTCATTCATATTATATGTGTTTGAATCACCACCCATGAAACCGTTTCGGGTGGCTGAGGTGGTTTGTCACACGTTCGTTGCAACAATAAAATATAAACATATAAGTCACTTGCAACTGTGCAAGAAGACTTTGTCTTTACGGGTGGCCAGGAAGCAAGTGACCCTGGCCGACCGATATAGCAACCTAATCCCAACATAATGCCCAGCTAAAAATACAGCACTTCATTGGGAACACATTGTCATTTGCAATATAGATTTATAGAGACAAGCTGGGCGGTCAGGCAGGTGGCAAATTATTAAACAGAGAGACATTACAGGTCCATCTCGGACTGAGAAAGTGATTAATCAGACAGGCATGAACAGTCAAGCTCATCTAGAGAATGGGAGAGAGAGAGGCTTACTGACCCAGATTGCCTGAGTTCAGGTCTTTTGGGTGTTGTCAGGTCTGGGGAGGGAGGATGGATTCTTGTGTTTTACATGGTTGCTTATACGTTAAGGAGGGTTATCACTTAAATGACTTGGGTGTTACTTGTCTGTCTGGTGAAGTGTGTATGCACAGGGACTATTTCATAGGGGATGGGGCTCTGCTTTGGCTACAGCTTGGAAGGGATTCCTTGGTTTTTGCTGGCTGGCTGTAAAATGATGGAAGGATACCAGCGTGTTTTGCTGAGAGTGGAGTGACGGGAAATATTTAATGAGGCATGTCGTCCTGGTTCTTCAGAACTCCAAAGCAGATACTGAGCCTTCTATGGTTAAAGACTGTGTGTGTGTGTGTGTGTGTGTGTGTGTGTGTTTGTGTGTGTGTGAATACATGTGTCCGTCTGAGTGTACATAGTCTGAGAGCCTCAGTGAGGTAATTGGCTACATCATTGGTCACCAACATGTTTACTCCAGAGCCAATACTCAGCCAGACATGTATGTTAACACATCAGAGAGCATGTTAAACAAGTCCAAAGTCCGGAAACCTTTCACGCCTTCCACTGCAAGCAGAGTCTGAGTATCGACTGTCTTTGTTGGAGGTACGGAGTTGGCATGGAGTGGGTGGAGGAGCGGTGAGAGCGCACATCATCGCGTCTTGCTCGGGGGGGGACACGGACTCCGGGAATCAGCATGCCCGTCCTGACGTGTTGCGCCCTGTTTGTCAGGAAGACAGTGATACAG
>JACXGJ010009662.1:0-23776 GCA_016801105.1 Esox niger | reverse complement strand
CCCACCCCCCCCCTTCTCTCTTTGGCTAGTTTCCCTGGTGGATTATTGAGCTTGAGGCTGCTATGAATTTCTGTTGTTGTTGTAAATAGTATTGACTGACATATAAATACCAGTAGCTGTGGTTTACAGGAAGAGATAAGGTGGAAGTGTGGGTAATGTAGAAATGAGTCGTTGATATGATTTTCTACATTATTTGATTAATATAGAATGAACATTTCAGACAAAGACAATAAACAGGTTTTATCTTAATCACATTTGGTTATTAAGAAGTCAGTATATTTGTCCTTGCATTAATGCTAGACAGTTGGTTCTGGTTGTGGAGGAACTGTCCAAGTAATTCCTCCCGATCTATTTGGTAGGAGACAATGGCTCACTGGTGACTAAAGATAGGGCTTGCTTTCAAGACATTTTCAGTATTTTCATGTTTTGTCCACTAAAGCAAATAGAAGTGATAGGTAAGCAGGGGAAGGTGAAATCAAAACCAAAGCAACAACCGCTTTTCTGGAGAGCCGATGTCATCTCTGGGACGGCACCCTGGTGGCTGTTTGGGAGGCATGGATGCTGCTGGTTGCAGCTTTGGTGGCCCCTCCACCCTTTTTCTGAATGCTGTTCTTATTCTTTGGCTCCTGCGTTGCTGGAGCCGAGCAATGATGAAGGCAGCATGGCTTGAGGTAATCCTCTTCCTTCAATGCTGCTTCCTCCTCCAGGTGCTTGAGCTTCTTCCACTACATGTTCTATTTCTTTCTGTTTAATTTCACGAGCTGCCACGAGCTGTTCCTTGGGAGCACTTAAATACCTCCCTTGATGATGTACCAATGGGAGGCTGCAGTGCAGGGGTGTGCCTGGCCTTGTTGGTGGCCTCTGGAAGGTTCTGGAAGCTGCCACCCTTCTTTGGGGGCTTGGTGTGATGCTGATGCAGCAGGCAGAGGCACATTTGCGCCACAATAAATAAACCCCCATGTATTTTTCGCATTTTTGCACCTCAATTTGTCCCAAGATTTTATGTAAGCATTGTCTTTGTAGAGTTATTTACTGAATGTGTTAAGAGTACCCATGTAGCAAGCCTGATAACAGTGTGGCACTTCCAATGCCAGGTTTGTGAGTATTATTCTCATTAGGGAACAGTATGAAAATACACTGATGAGTTAAAACATTATGACCCCCTTGCCTAAGATGCTGTTGGTTTTCTACATGCCGCCAAAACAGCACCAACCCGCCCAGGCATGGACTCTACAAGACCCCTGAAGGTGTCCTGTTATATCTGGCACAGAGACATAAGCAGTAGATTCTTCAAGTCCTGTAAATTGCAAGGTGGAGCCACCATGGATCTGACTTTTTGGCTCAGCACATGCTACAGATGCTCATTGGATTGAGATCTGTGGAAATTGGAGGCCAGGGCACCATTCCCGAAAAATGTGTGCAGTGTGGCAGGGCATTTTATCCTACTGAAAGAGGCCGCTGCCATCAGGGGACACCATTGCCATGATGGGGTTTTAACCTGGTCTGCAACAATATTTATGTAGGTAACACATTGTGTCAAGTTGACGTCCACATGAATACCCAGATCCATGGTTTACCAGCAGAACATAGCCCAGAGCATCACACCCCCTCCACCGGCTTGTTGTCTTCCTGGAGTGCATCTTGGTGTCATTACATACCCAGCTAAATGGCGCACACTTGCACAGCCATCTACGTAATGTAAAAGAAAATTGGACTCATCGGACCAGACGACCTTCCACGGTAAGGTCCACTTCTGAAGCTCACATGCCCATTGTAGGCACTTTCAGTGGTGGACAGGGGTCAACATGGACTACACAGCCCCCATAAGCAGCAGGGTGCAATGCATTGTGTGTCGTGACACGTTCTTCCCCAAACCATCGTTAACATTTCCTAAGACTTTTGTCCCAGAAGACTCTCTGTCGGTTCGGAACGGACAGGGTCGCCTTCATTGCCTTTTGCGCATCAATGAGCCTTGGGCTCCCAACATCCTGTCACTGGTTTGTGGTTTGTCCCTCCTTGGTCCACTGGTGAAAGGTATTCACCACTGCTGACCGGGAGCACCCCACAAGCCTTGTCATTTCAGAGATGATCTGACACAGTCGTCTGGCCATAACAGTGGCTCAGGTCTTCACCCCTGCCCATTTCTCCTGCATCCAACACATTGACTATGAGAACTGATTGTTCCCTTCCCATCTAATCTATCCAGACCGTGACGAGTCCTTGTTAGGAGATGATCAACGCTATTCGATCCCTGTGAGTGGTCATGATGTTAACAATCTGTCCATTTAAATTGGGACAATTCAATTCACATGCAAATTTAACCTTTGAAATACATCAAGTATTCTCCATTTACAGCATTTCCCTCATTCGGACAACAAAACATAATTTCCAATTAGTAGTAGGGATCAGGGCAACTGCTTGTCATGCGTTTCAAGTTCAGCATGGCATTCTATAAAATCTCTATAATTTTATATCTGTGGCGGCAGTGTAAGTAGTATATATCAGTCAATCAATAAAAATAATTTTAAATTTAATAACATCAGCAGTTGTAACAAAGTGCTTTTACAGATACCCAGCCGAAAACCCCAAAGAGCAAGCAACAATAAGAATTGATGAACAGTGTCTTGGAAAAACGACCTAGTGGCTATATGCAGTTAATTTAATTTACCATTGTCTGCATTTCCCAACAACTTTCAGTATTGACAGTGTAAATTCACTTAGTGTTTTTTGGTCCAAATATTTTTCATCTGTAACTTTTAATTCTATTAATGTATTCCATTTTCTCTTGACTTAATGGACTGTCATCCATTTTTTCAGAGTTTTTATTGTTCTTTCTGACAGGGCCACATTCCACTAGTGCTGCTTTAATTGACGAGCATAAACAACAAACATACGCTAATGCCATATAAAAACGTTTAAAAGTAATACCATGACTTTCATTTTATTAGTTTAAGGCTGGCCTTAAAATACAAAACCAGTCCTTAGTGTATTGAAATTGTGTAGAAGTACAGTGAATTAACATTTTATTAAATACCTTGGTGGGGAATACCACAACCCCCCGGTTCTTTAGCCACACTGGAATTACACCCTGGTTCAAATGTTAGCTTGGCTTGTCTTTTACACGCACATTTAGCTTCACCCATTGTCCTTAATGCTCAAGGGACACATTTCAGGATTTGTGACATTCGACCACGGCAGTGTGTCAAATGATAGATGTTCTACTTTCATCTGGACTCTATTGTAATGGATACTGTATGATAATGTTACATTACAGAACAATGCAACTGCCGACCTCCTTTGAATGCTCTTACTGAACATACCCTCAGACCATGTCATTGTCTCGAGGAATGTGTCTTTGTGACGTCTTCGTTCTTGGGGTTATTTTTATAGAAGTTGAAAATATTTTCCAGTTTATCAACAAAATCAGGAGAGTTGAAGATTATGGCATGAAGCCATTCAGCTTTTTCCATACTTCTCATCAACCCCCAAGTCATGTGTTTCAAGACATGTCAGGGCACATTCACCTGACAACCTCAGTTAGCTTTGCTTTGTCCAAGATGCTTGTGGAGGTCACTATGGTACGATAAGACCAGGAAGTCCCCGTTGGCAAGGCCTTCCTGCCCCTATGTTGGCAAATTTCCATCATCCATGGGCTTTCCGGACACATTTCAACTATAGGGGCACAGTCAAGGCTTGAACCTAGACTGTGTTTGGAGTTATTTCAGAATGCAGCTCAACCAATGATTCACTTTCATCATGAACTGCATATCTATTTCAGACTTGCAGAAATTCGACATAAACCAAAGGTTAGAGCAGCATTTGGCTTTTGAGTCTTTAATAGACCTTACTTGGCTCAACGTGCAAAATGCTCTCTACCTGAAATAATGAGTTTCTGTGTGGAAATTCAAATGCTTTTTGGCACAGAGCTTGTTGCAGGACTGAACGTCAGCACAGAGACATTAATATTTTATATCTGAATATAGCCTGGACTGTGGGTTTCCTCAGTCCTGCTCTCCTGAGGCAGTTTTTCAAATAAACATGAGGAAACCAGCAGTTTTGCCCAATGTTAAGCCTTATTCAAAAAGGGTAGGTTACTTTAGGATGGTCAAGATCAAAAACCCAGAGAGAAGAGTTCTTCAAAACATGTAATGAAGCCAACCATGCAAGCCTGATTTTTAAACATTAGCTGGCTCTCTGTTAAGCCCTGGACAGATTGACTTTCAGTACATGGCCTAAGCAGACAGGTGAAGGAGAAAGCCAATTGGTGAAACACATGATGCTTTTTGGCACCATGCCAACCTCCTGCCACCAACAGCTCTCATCCCATACATTCACATGTGCCCTTCCTAATTAAAATGAGTCCCAGATGAATATGTAATGGCAACCCTGGCAGAATGACAGATAGGCATAAAGGATGTCCATATGCATATACATATTCATGTTTAAAAATGTCTATGATGAAAAGAGTCTTTGGCTGTTTTTGTCCTCCTTCACTCCCGCTCTTCTTACTACTGACAAGATGATTTGTGTTATGGTGTTTAGTAGGCACCCCCTTAGGTATGATGGTGTGAGAGGACCTTCATTGGAATGTCATTGCAGGACAGCATTTGACAAACAAATTAGTGACGGAATGTTTGGGCATAGGGTCTCAATTTATGAGATGTTCAATCGGTTCCTTTGGTGTCAGAGATGAGATTTGTCTGCTGGGAAATGGGTTGTTTGCAAGTGACCACTTCGTGTCAGCAGAGGGCTTACATAACGATACAAATTGTCAAACCGTATGGCAATTGCGTTGCTCATTCAACATTGCGTCTGTCTTGGTAATATTTTCACTACCAAATAATGCTAAAACACTGGAACCTATGTGAAGAACGTGACTAATATTAACCAGATAGGACAAGGGTTATGCGAGCGGACGTTCTTAGAAGAACCCCCCATCCAGTTTCTAGGGTGATTGCAGCCCTTGGATGGCACTTGGATGCCCTGCAACTATGAGCAGAAATAAAACAGCAGCAGTGTCGCTTGATTATTTGATTGCTATTATATCTGGTAAGATTTGGCTTCTGGTAGCAGAGATACACTACACTTTCATGCATCATTTATTTTATAATAGACACAGTTTTGCACAACTGAATATCTGGCTGTTGTTTTGACTTTTTGACATTATTAAGCCTATCATGTTTTAGGTTCTTCAAAAACAATGTAACCTTTCATTAAACTATTATAAATTAATTTATTGATAATTAAGTAGCCTCCACCACAAGAGTTTACCTCCACCACAAATAGCGTCTATGAACTGTATGCCGTTTGCCACTGGCCGTTTTATCAGCGTATTTGCCAGTAATAGCCTTCACCAGTATCTATTAACTTACTGGAATTGTCAAGAATTGAGCAATTACTAGCGAGTCTGCCAAAGATATATCATTACATGACATTTGAAAAAAAAAAAAATCATGGCATAACCACATACTTTTTTCTTACATTCGTTAATGACATTGATACAATAACTATCAATAAAAGTGACAATAACTAACTTTTTCATCAAGTGAAAAGACAAGGGAATCGTAGAATGTACCAGAAATAGACGCAATACTGTATAACTGGTTTTATTGAGGCCTGAACTACGTCTTCCACTTGAGAGGTACTGTCTTTAACCACAACGCCACGGTTTTACACGTTTCAGTAGTCGCTAGACACCATTGAGCATTGTGTTAAATGGATTAACGTTTCTTATATAATTTACCTCCATCATTGCGTCTGTGAAATGTTTGGCTTTTGCCTCTGGCCGTTTTAACAGCTTATTAGCCAGTAATAGGCTTAATCCTAGGAATATTCATAATATTCAAGAATTGAGCAGTTGCTGGTACTGAAGATGAGCTTTCCATGCCAGAAACAGTTGCTATATAACCGTATACAGTTTTAGTTAAGGCTTACAATAACATAACTAATGTATGTTGTAGCTAGAAAATGTGTTTATCTGTCCTGACCCAAAACGCATGCATGGAAGCATACTTTGAGTTGGATCTCACTGGCACGGCAGGCCTGCCACTCCAGGACATGATATTAGGCACCTAAAATGTTATTAAAACCTTTTATTTGGTAGTTAGTGTTTATTTGTAAAATAAAATAAATACTTTCCAAATAAATGGCTTTAGTTCAACTTTCAGGTGGCTATGGATTTTGCACAGCACTGTATAAATCATTTAAATAAAATAATTAAAAATCCCATTAAAAGTATGGAGTATGTTGCTTAGATAAGCAGAACAGTATCCTAATTTATATGTAAATGCGTAAATCTCGGGCACTGCACTGACTTACAGAATAAGGGGGTGTGGCATTTCTACAGGCACCATATATACTTAACGGTATATATATTTCTGAGCAAACCTTTGCGCTGCTTTGATTAAAACATAATCAACATATTTTTGAAATAGGTTATTCAGGCTAAAGCTAGGAATGCTTGGCAGCTCATCACATGGTTACATGACTAGCATACATGCAGTGACAGGGCAATGATCGTAGTGATGACAGAGGATAGAATTAGACTAAACCACTCAGTTTTGTGTGTGTCTTTGCCCTTCATGAGGCTCATAGGATCATATTCCAAGGACTGGCTGGGTGGACATTCTGTGTGTTTCAGGGAATTCATTATTTTACCGTGTCATAGGTCCAGGCACCCGTTTAACCGAACTCTATGTTCAAGTACATCTGAAGGAGTTGATGAGAGAGGAAGAGAGAGAGGACAGGGTTCCTGATATAAATAATAACATTTACCCAGAATACGGTTATGTATACATGTACAGCTCTGGAAAAAATAAAGAGACCACTGCACCTTTTTTTCCTTTCCAAAAAAGTTGAAAAGGAAGGTTTTGAGTGAGGAGGTTAAAATTACGAGACCACTGCAAATTGAATGCCTCTGTTCCTCACTCTAAACTTTCCTTTTCAACATTTTTGGAAGGGAAATGGTACAGTCGTCTCTTATTTTTTTCTGGAGCGATATATATATTTACCGATTAGCCATTACATTGTGACCATCTACCTAATATTGTGTAGGTCCCGCTTTTGCTGCCAAAACAGTCCTGATCCGTCGAGGCAGGGACTCCGCTAGACCTCGGAAGGTGTGCTGTGGTATCTGGTACCAAGACGCAACAGATCCTTTAAATCCTGTAAATTGCGATAATTGAGATTGAGATTATTGGATTGAGATCTGGGGAATTTGGAGGCCAAGTCAACACCTTGAACTCGTTGCTGTGTCCCTCAAACCATTCCTGAACCAGTTTTGCTTTGTGGCAGTATGCATTATCCTGCTGAACGAGGCCAATGACATCAGGAAATACCGTTGCCATGAAAGGGTGCACATGGTCTGCAACAATGCTCAGGTAGGTGGTACGTGTCAACATAACATCCACATGAATGGTAGGACCCAAAGTTTCCCAGCAGAACATTACCCAAAACATCACACTCCCTCCACCAGCTTGCCTTCTTCCCATAGTGCATCCTGGTGCCATGTGTTATTCAGGTAAGCGATGCACACGCATCCGGCCATCCACGTGATGTAAAAGGAAACGTGATTTCATCAGACCAGTCCACCTTCATCCATTACTCCATGGTCCAGTTCTGATGCTCACGTGCCAATTGTACGTGCTTTTGGCCGTGGACATGTGTCAGCGTGGACACCCTGATGGGTCTGTGGCTACGCAGCCCCATATGCAAACAACCCGCAATGCAATTTGTGTTCAGACAGTTTTCTATCTGTACCAGCATTTACTTATTCAGCAATTTGAGCTACAGCAGCTCATCTGTTGGATCGGACCACACGGGCCAGCCTTCACTCACCACGTCCATCAATGAGCCTGGGTCGCCCATAACCCTGTCACTGGTTCACCGCTTTTCCTTCCTTGAAACACTTTTGATAGGTACTGACCACTGCAGACTGGGAACACCCCACAAGGCCTGCAGTATTGGAGATGCTCTGACCCAGTCGTCTAGCCATCACAATTTGGCCCTAGTCAAAGTCGCTCAGATCCTAACGCTTAACCATTAGTCCTTCTAACACATCAACTTTGAGGACAGAATGTTCACTTGCTGCCTAATATATCCCACCCACTGGGCGCCATGATAACATGATTATCAGTGTGATTCACTTCACCTATCAGTGGACTTAATCTTATGGCTGATTAGTGTATACTGCACAAGTTACTGTAAATAATTTTAACATCTATTAACACATGTCTCTGTCATGTCAGCGGAGTTATTTTTTTGGTTTCTTTTTAGACCTTTCCTGTGTGGTTTCCGTTTAGCATTTTGTGACATTTTGCATGTGATGCATTTTTAAAGTGGGACAATGCACCCTCTCATTCATCCTAAGCAGCTGATTTTCCGAGATGCACTGGAATCCTATATCGTCTAATCAAAATATGCATTTGTTCATCCTGCTTATCCTCAGAAAGTAATTTAAATAAGACCAGCAGAAAAGCCAAGCTATTTGGAGTAGATGAATGATCACATAAAGGAAGGAAAGAAGCAGGCTGAGGAAAAAATACTTCCTCTATTCAAAATATAGATACACAGTCTTAAAATGCACATGATTTACGGAATGTCAGGTCACAGTTTTGGCAGCCAACTGCCTTCACCGAGTTTTTTTCTGGGTTAGTGAGTTAGAAACTTGTCCTCAACTCTTCATTCATAACATATCCCATTGTATAACCAGTTCCATTATGGACTCGATGTCAAGTTGGAGATGGAGTCACTAAATATTAGCTTTTAGGCATTCAGGGAGGACTTTATGTAACCAAAGTAATAACTCCTTAGGTTATGACAGGCTCTGTCTAATGGCGGAACTAACAACATTTATTTAGAGAATCGGGGCTGCTTCAGTCTCTGCACAATAAACTTTGCTCTCCATGTATGTCTGTTCTTCTCAAGAGTTCAATTGAAGTTTAAAGTTGTTTGAAGTGTCCAGGAAATGTGATAATAAAGAGGTGCCGGCTGTGTTACAAGATTAGCCCCAGACACAGAGGAGCAGCCTGGAATGACACTGTGTGGTGTTGTTATGCAAATGGAACTTATGTACTTGGCAAATGACCAGTGAAAGTGTCTTATGGATCTGAGGAGCGAGTCCGGTTAAACCAGGCATGTAAGCTATTGCTCTGCTTAGGTTAAAACCCAGGACTCTGTATGCTGTAGAAGATATGTACACTGGCATTTTCTCAGACTAATAATATGTGGTCATCGAAATACTTTGTATCCATTTATTGCAACGCTTGTAGGTTTAATGTTAGGTTTTGCATGAAGTATTTCATCAGGATTCCCATTAGCTGTTGCCAAGGCTGCTGCTAGTATTTCTGGGTTGCACACAGCACTGTGAACTTCATCTGGTTATTTAATGTTATAGCTGGTTGATATATTTTAACACGTTGTCTTTTTTCATTTGGAATGGAAATAGAATGCAGAGTGCTATAATATAATACGTAAAAGAAATCTGTTTACTTTTTGCTTAGAAGACAGAGCATCTACTTGCAAATTATCTTGAGTTTCCTTCCAGCTGTCCCCAAGCTTTCAAATCATCCTTCTTGACAACAGGACTCAAAGGGATTCCTGTTGTGCTGCATCAGGGGCAGATCGAGGTCCTTTACGGCCAAATGCAGACATTTCTGTATTAAGAAAACTTTTGGGTAGCAATGAAGTATTTTACAGTAATATTTTCCCTTTTAAATACAGTTATTGGCTGATTTCTGTAACTCTCTTAGATATTGGTTTATAATTGGTGATGTCAGATAAAAGTTTGGCCAATACAAAGGTGTTGGTTTAAGGCCTTTTTTAATTGTGTTTCTAACCTAAAACAGGTAATAAAACTATACAGTGTGTTTGCAGTTTTACAGCATTTTTTAAGCTGTTTATAATTCAAAACACAGGGATTTTTTTTTACTATACTTGGCCCTTTACTGGGCCTGCCTTGTCATCCTCAAACAGCTATGCTCAAGGTTGGCCCAGTTGAGTGCTCATCAAAATATGCTTACAAATCCAGGAATGCATAGACGTTCCTGTCGAAGGTACAGTGACATCAGGAAGAACGTGTACGAATTCAGCCAGTCTGTAAATAAAGATCCGGAACAAATACATGCGCCACTCGGTCAAGAAATAATTTACCAGTTAAATAATTAATTGAAATGAAGTCATACTGAAGTGCTGAGGTAAATTAACATATCTGTATTAGCATACCAAGGCATAGACAAAGTTTCATGACTTTGTGGTGTAGTACATTCATTCAAAGGGCACCAGTTTGCATTGCAGCCTGTCACACCTGATCCCATAACTTAATTAACATTTACTGGATTAGCTGTCCAGATCTTGCACTGATAATGACTGGTAATATTCACAAATCTGTAAAAACATGCAACTTTCTTTCACTGTCTCACTCAGTAGTTCCATTCAGAGTTAGCTTTACAAGTTATATTGGTAGGTATTGGTTATTGTGCTAGCCAGGTGGAACCATGATATGCATTTCTCTGTTGAAGCAATGTTTTTAAATATAAAACAATTTCTATATAATACAGTACACTCAATAAGATGTTGCCATGTCTACCTATGGTCTGTATAGTTATTTCTCTTAGTGTTGCCGTTACAGTTTTATGTCTTTAATGTGTGTTTTATGATTTGTCTCACAAGTCTCTTCCAGTCCTCTTTGTTAGCATAGGAAGGTCGTATCAGTTATAGCATCTTATAACAATGTTTACATAGATTAGAAATGATCATGCGGACCACTACTGATTAGGATAGGGAACATAAAACAATGTTTTGATATATTGCCCACTCAGCAGCAGCAGTGATTTGTTTCAAGTGGAGGCACTCCAGCTGCTCACCATATTTATTGTTGATGCGTATGTTACCACTCACCCTTCAGCTTCTACTCCCATCTCAGTGAACACACCACTTACAGACCTTTCTGTTCCTTGGAAGTCATAAATTAAGGATCTGCCCAAGAGAAAATGCAATTAATTAAAAACGATTCCTCAGGTCGTGCCTCTCAAATTTCCGGTGTCTCCTCTGATTGAGCGGTCAATAGCTTTAGCCGACAGGACACTGTCCTGTTGTGCCCCGTGCAGTTTAATCATTTTGTTAGGTGTTGTCCAGGTAACGTGCCAAGGCATGTTTTTACATGTACAATGTCCTATTTGAATGTTAATGCATTTTACCGCTTCTATAATCATTGTTATAATGATGCCGAATGTAAAGCCAAATCGCAGAATATGTTTTTTTGATGTTCGTGGATCCAACACAAATACTGTTAAATCAGCAAACTCCCCTACCCACCACCTGGGCTGTGTGATAAATGGTCTGTATCCTTTCATGACCTGCAACATTAACTGTTCTAGTAAATCTAGTTGATATCCATATGTTTATTAAGATAAAGACAGGCCTGCCAGGCAGAAAGCCGACATGATGTGGTTACTAGTAAGAAGAAATATTAGCTTTTATCTAGTCATGTGTAACCATCCTCCCAAATCACAGTTGTGTCTAGAGAATATTCCAATTACCAATGGTTAGAATGGACCACTCTAAATGATTAGAATGGACAATGACTCAGAGCACCTATTGGACATTACATTATTTTTCGAACCACCCCATGTGGTGATATCTATGGTAACATCACATTGTCACTCTGACTTTAGTAAACGATCAAGATATTTAGCTGTCTAGCATACAAAACCAGCTTAGAACTAATATTTAAATTAATATCATTGGGTGAGGGAGAGACAGCTTAAGATGACAACGTATGTTATACATCCCTTTCAGACAGACCTTATAGTATTGTTAAAGTATTCTTTCTATAACAGAAATCAATAATGATTAATGAACACATTTTGTACACATGCTCAAGATGATTCCTGGGATGTTGGTGGCTTGCTGATTTTATTCAGACATTGCAGTAGATGACGATCCTTTTTGCATTTACCACTGTCAATTCAAATACATAACCAAGCATTTGAATCTTTGCAAACTCTTCTTGTTGGCCAAGATTTTTAGGCTTGCCAATAGCATCTATTATTATACAGTTTGGTATTAACTGCTAACTAAACTAGCTAGCCAGCTTTGTATGCATGCATTAGGAACACTGATCATATTTTTCCAGTGCACAATATATATCTTTAAAATTCTGCTGGCTTGGATTCAAAATGTTTTATTGCTTTATTACAGCTATCAGCGTGAAAGCTAAAGCGGAGCATTATGACAGGAACATTCTTGTGGGAAAATGTTTAAACTGTATAATAATGAATAATTCCAAACACTCTCCCAAGTCCCAATAGTTTTAAATCTTCCAGGAGTTTGACATCATATTGATATTACTTTTGCCGGACGGTTTTAGCAGTGCCGGCCAAGAAGAGCGAATGTTTCTTACAGAGTAACTGGTGAATGTTTCTATACAGCATGACTGGTTTGGCGGTGAGTCAGTGATTGTCTGGAGAGGCATAAATTTGGAGGGTCATACAGACCTCCGCATGCTGGCCAACGGTACCCTGACTGCTGTTAGGTACCGGGATGAAATCATCAGACCCATCGTCAGACCTTACACTGGCGCTAGTGGGCCCTGGGTTCCTCCTGGTGCAGGACAAGGCCTGGTTTCATGTGGCCAGAGTGTGTAGGCAGTTCCTGAATGGCAAAGGTATTGATGCCATGGACTGGGCCTCACGTTCCCCAGACCTGAATCCAATGGAGAACCTCTGGGACGTTCTGTATCGGTGCATCCGTCGCCACAGACTGTCCGAGAGTGGTCAGCAGAGTGGCATCTGAAATCATCAGGATTCGTCTTGATCTACAACACAACCAGGAGGACTTTGGACAGGGACAGCAATGACACTTTCAAGCCTGGTACACTGGAGGTATGGACCAGGATCTTGTGTCCTCTTAACTTATAATAGGGCAGGACAAAAAGGAAAATCTAAAGGGTGCATTCCTTAGATTTACAAAGATTTACAGTGGAGAAGGAGAACTGACCCAACTCCCTCCAGCACTATAATATAGCATAAGACCTTGGGGCTGAGAGAAGGGGGTCCAGACAGTGCCCAACAGACATGAAACCAAGGCATCAACCAAAGGCACACCCACCAGCCGCAAACAAACTGAAATGAGGGCAGAGCATTGCCAGCAGAGTTCAACCCAATTACACAATGGACGCAACAGAGAGACAAAAATAAGCCAGTGACTCCACCGCCAAATGGCACTGGGGGGAGGGCATCCCAGCGGTGATGAGAGCTCCCCTGAAAAGATAGCAAGGGTGGACGGTATCAAGCCTTTACGTTCACCCTCACACCGTGAGCCAGACTGCACTTAATCATAGACCATGCTGAAGAAATGAGTCTTTTGTAGAAGTTTACACTGAGTCTGCACATCAAACCTTAGTTGGCAGATAATTTCACAGTAGTGGAACTCTATGAGAGAAAGCCCTGCCTCCGGCTGTTTGTTTAGAAATGCTAGTTAAAATTAGAAGGCCTGCAATTTGAAACATTTTCTACTTAATCAACTGAGTCAGTGTACTGGTGAGGGGTTTGTGAAGTGATTTTATGCTCTGTTGTAAAAGTATTTTAGTATTTTTAAAATACAATTGTTTATTTTGATGGTGTGGCTGCTGTTTTTATTATTATTATTTTTTTAATACATTGTGATGTATACTTGCCTATCTCTGTTTATGGTTATATTGTGACTATTTCTGGTGGATTTTCGAAGTACAAATCTGTGCATGCATTTTGGGGTAATATAGATCACAACCCCTAGGGCAGTAAGAGGATGGATTTCATCAAGTGTTTTTACTTGACGAAATAGTTATTGTCACCTATATTGATAGTTATTGTATCAATGTCATTCACGTATGATAGAAAAACTAACGTTGTTGTGCCATGAAAAGATATATAACTTTGGCCATGTGAAATTTATCTCACTAGCAATTGCTCAATTCTTATGACTATTCCAAGTATTAAGTAGATACTAGTAGGCCTAATATTAAATAATAAAAGCTGTACAGTTCATAGATGCTATATGTGGTGGAAGTAAATGTGATAAGAAATGTTAGTCAGTTTAACACAGTGATTAATGGTATCTAGCTAAATATTCAAACTTAGCCTGATGTTAATGTGTAACAAATTATCTAATGTTGAGACGCAACTTGTTTACAACGTAGTATGTCCCAACCTGTCCCAATTCTGGCATACTTGCTTACTATATGCAGTATGTACTTCACCATCATGTACATACTTGTAGTAGTTTTTATGTATTATGCAATTTGAGATTTAGACAATGCTTTAGATTTCCTTGTAGTTCACATAGCGTAGTGTTTAGCTATTCAACTGTTATTGTATGGACCATCTACAGTAATCTGTGTGCAAAGGTACACTTTAGTTCCATTTATAGACATTCACATAGACCCATGTGGAGGTGGGCTGACTACCAGCAAGCCCTGTGGTCTTCTGGTACACAACAATAAATATTATCTCACAGCAATATTCATCCACTCTGTTATAATCTCATAAGTTTAAAAGAATAATTGTATTATGTGACCCTTTTATTTCTAAAGAAGTGATGGAGTGATTGTTTTCATTATTGGTACTGTATAGCAATTTGCTAGCAATCTACAGTAGTCATTGTACAAGAGTACACTTCAGTTCCATTAATAAACGTTCTGTTGTCCATTTTATTTAAGCAAAAATCTAATGGCTGAGGTCGCTAGTTGCATTCCCGCTGTGAAAATAGCGTAATGGTGAAATACACGATCTGCCCCATTAAAAACTGGATTGAAACCAGCCAGGGACAACGACATTTGTCCCTTCTAATCGTGGGCCAGCTGAACAGGGCTTGCCTGGTTCCTTTTCTGGTTACCCAAGACCTGCCAATTGCTGGATTGTGCTATGTTTCTTCTTTTTTGGTCATAATTTGGAAAATTGCTGAAAACCTTGAGAAAAAACGGAATGCTGTTTTGCCAAAAGTTTTATATACAAAATCAGATACATTTATTGTAATATTTTGATTAAGTTGAGTGGATTCACTGATTTACAACTGGGTTCCAGCCCTGTTTATCTATTCTTAACCATTGAAGTCCCCAGGCTCCATGTTTAGGACCTGAAGCCTGGTTTTGACAGGTTTTCTTCAGATAAGAGTCGCAATAAGTGCCCGATAAAGGAACAGGGTTGACATGACAGGTTTGGAAATGTACAAAAGTGGTAGAAGCTCATGTGGTTTCACTGTAAATAAGATGAGAGTTCAGTTGTCAAGACAGGGTCAGGTGGAGTGATATAAAGTAGTAAATGAGTCACCAGAGGTGGATGGACCCAAATCAGTCTTTAGTTGGAGGATTAGAGTTGAGTTATCACATATAGCCATGCTTATCTAATATTTAACAATATTGATGTAAAGAAACCCCTGCTATGAATATTAGCCACTTAATTATTGATATTTCCTGAAGTGCTGCTCTGTCAGCCGCTGCTAATCCTAGCCACAAAAGGTCCCTTAAGCATAGTCAATGTAGCCCACCGAGCACAACTTGGATTTGTAGCTGAGGTACAAGCTATGTATCGAGTAGCTCAGTTGGTCGAGCGTTGTGGGTCCATTGCCAGATTTAGGGGTTCCCATATCACAGTGGCCAGGGTGAAGAAAAATGAAAATGTTCACACTCACTCCTGTAAATTGCACTGGAAAGAAATTCTTACTAATTCTTACCTAGATATCTCACTCGCAAACATCGTCTGATCGGCCAGAGGGATGGACGCTAAGTTGACCTGAACCAGCTGGGAAGTAGAAGTAGCCGGGAGCATTATGTTGCTTAGAATTGTTGTATAATTACTCTTAGGATTACTTTTCTTTCAGCCTATGCCGATGAACATTAGTGTTCAACCTAATAACTACTGCATCCAAATAGGAAGGAGATCACAAGCAAATGTAATGTTACAAATTATAAGCCTGTGACAACGCTCAGAATGTTTTCTTTATTCATTTAACGTTGAATTAGTGCAGATGCCAGTGGCTTTCTTTGTATGTAACAACATTATGTTGTGGATCTATATCCAATAAAGAGACCCAGCAGGTCTGTTAGAAAGCTGCTGACTCATCACTTCCCTCTTCAGAGCTGGAGGAGTCATAGCACAGTAGGCTCTCCACTCCTACTGACTGGCATCTGCTCTCCCAGTGGAGACCAGGAACTATGATATTGACAAGCACATTCAAACATGAAATTACAGTGAGGAGGAACAAGGCAGGTCAATGAATCCACACTGTTAAGCGGTAGGATGGTTTCTTCTCTGAAAGGCAGTGTGATTTTTTGTCATCTTCAGGTAACTAAATCACCCACACAGACATCTTCATTACACTCCTTGCTAGAATCAAGGTTAGTGGCACTGTCTCTTTTAAATGTCAAATAAATATTTTCTGTGTCATTTCATTGGCTGCTATGCTCCCCAAAGCTAAATACTTATTTTTGGACTTTCCCTGCTTGGAACATGTTATAAAATATATATTTGTCAGTGCAATTGGATTACATATCAGTTGTCTTTGAAGGTTGGGGCTGTTTGATGCCTTCAGGTGTTTTTTGCAGGTTTATCATTCTCATTTTTCTTCTATACCTTTACTTCACCACACAAGTGCAATATCTTTTTGGGAACATAGGTGATTATTGAGCTTGGGAATAGCGTGTTGGGTCCAAATTACTTTTAATACTGTAATAATATCACATAACAAAATTCAGCTAGCATGACAGGGGACTTTTAACCAAAAGCTCAGCTGCAGAGAAAATATTTTTCCATATCACTAGATATGCAGCTTGTTCTCAGGCTTACGTCCAGTTTAGCCGAGCATTGACTGGTGTTGACACTGACAGTGGAATTTATGGCACCTTAATGAATTGGCAAAACATCACAGAAACGTTTCCTTGACATAATGCCTACCTTGTCTTCCTATCAAAAGCTCATATAGAGTTCAAGCTGTAAGAATTTGGACAGTGGAATATGTTTTGTTGAATTGGCTGTGATACAGCACATTAGATTTGAAATGCAACTATGACCAACGTGCATTTGGTTGGATATGAGCATATGAGATGTTTCTGTACACTTCAGAATTCACCCTAATGCTGCGGTCAGCGATTACGTCACCAATGAAGACAAGTGAGAGTTCCAGGGGCAGATATACAAGCCCAAAACCAACACCGTCTTCTAAATATGAGCCTGTACCGATACACGACAGTATGGACCGCCAATCATATCTTCTGGTTCACTAATATCAGTTATGCACGGAGCGTCGGTGACGTCGACTCCCAAATGTGGGAAGCGCTGCTAATACTCCAGTGTGGTTAAAGTTAGGAATTAGGTTAGGGGTAAGGTTAAAGAACTAAAAACAATACTGGATGTCTCTCGAGATTCAAACTCGCAAGCGTTGGGGTTACGCCCAGACACCATCCCCAACCACAATTTAATTTATAGCTACATGTGGGCGTAGTTCTGCCCCTAGTGGCAGAACTTACTATCAATATGTGCACATTTGAGTGTAACACAGGGAACTGTACTATATTTGTACCATACATGTATCCAATAACCATCTGCCCTACCCAAACACTTACACCCCCGCCACATTTATCACAGATTAGTTGGTATTCCAGTTGCTTTCCTCGCTCTGCTGTGTCCTCTTGCCAACACTGGGACATGTTTATACTTGTCCACAGTACCTTATTCCAGAACTCTTTAGAATCAGTTTGGTATTTTTTACCAAATCCATCCTTTTTGTTGAACTAACTTGTGATTTTGCACCTTGCAGTCCAGTGTCTGTAGTTCTGCTGGTCTAGATTTCTGTGAAGGGTAGTGGCTGACATATCCATGCATGCCTCCTGGAGAGTGTTCCTGATCATTTAGACAGTTCTATTTTTCAGTAGATTATTTCGTTATGGAGAGTATTTTGTGGTCATCCAGGTCATTTGCCATTACTACGCTCTCTAGGGCTTTCTTTCTTCTTCCTAAAGTACCAAATAGTTGATTTTGGCATTGTCTATGTCGCTACTACATCGATTCTCATTCATCTGTATCATGATGGTCAGCCCATCTTGCAGTGACACTTTTTGGTTCTCATGCCGTCAGACCCCAGCAACCCATTCCAAATGCAAATGCAAAGCGTAGAATCTAGACTAGACATTGAGAACTCTCAGTGTTCTAATGATGTTAACATACATGTCTGCCTAATAAGAGACAGCTGTAAAGCCAATTGTCCAAATACGTTTAGTCCCCTTAAATGGGAGGGACTCTGTACAAAACTTTCTATATGATTAATCTGATATGGATGAAAATCCCCCTTAAATTATATCTGACAACTGGTTTAATCCCATCATCGTTGTGTGATTTCCAAGGCAAAGTACAAAATCTGGTTCCCTGTCCAGATACACATGAACTGCACTGTATGCAGTATATTCATTCCACATGCATTCTGCAGATGCAGTAGTCTACACTATGTGTACTACATTTTCTTGATATTTGGAGTTATTCTTCCAATGAATCATTTAAAACTGTGGATGAAAGGCTGGTCTAGACTTGAGCTAAGAGTTAGCATATCACAGGGACTGCCTTGAATTGCTTACTAATAGAATAACTTAATTTGGTGATGAAAGGCTCATACATCTAAGAGCATTTCATTATATAGAAATTATTTTAATTTGGTAAACCTGAAAGGAGTAGTGGAAAAAACATAAAAGAATGGGAGTTCTTTAGAGCTATTTCTGCAAAATTATGAATCATCTTATGAATAATGCTTGTCATAGTTTCCAGGATCCCCCAACAAAGACATTGCTGTTACTTTATGATGAAAAAGAACGAAGGCTTCGTTATTCTTAAGGTCGTCTTGGCCCACAGATCAAGGTGATAGTTGTGTATCTTTGAACTTGACGTTTTCAAAGAGAAAGGATGAGGAGATACTTAAATATCAAATCCACCCCCTCCTCTCCACTGATATTAGAAGCTGTTAAAAGATCACCCATGAATCAAAGTGGTGTGTTGGGGTGCGTACTAATTATTTGGTGTGTATGCTTACTCTGAAGTGGTTCAAACACCAGCCCATTTCCTCTTCTTAAAATGTTGGGGATAATGGCCAATGTCCAAAAATACTATTTCACTCTTTAGAGCAGGGCTCCAAGATTCAGTTTTTGGAATGATCTCACTGACTTTCCCTGATGTCTCTTTCATCTAGGATTTGCTGAATAAAGTTGATAAAGTTCAATTCAATAAGAATGGCATGGCAAAATTCAACAAAGTTTAGGATTTGCCTGTTGGAGTCCGCAAGGGACTGTGGGCAGATTTCAGAGACAGTGAGCAGGGTTCAAAGACAGTGGGCAAGGTTCAAAGACAATGGGCAGGGTTCAGAGACAATGGGCAAGGTTCAGAGACAGTGTGTGGGGTTCAGAGACAGTGTGTGGGGTTCAGAGACAGTAGGTGATGTTCTGAGACAGTGGGTAGGGTTCAGAGACACTGGAAAGTTTTCAGAGATTGTGGACGGGGTTCAGAGACATTGGGCAGGGTTCATTGAAAGTGGGCGGTGTTCAGAGACAGTGGGCGGTGTTTAGAGACAGTTGGCGGTGTTTAGAGACAGTGGGCGGTGTTCAGAGACTGTGGGCGGGGTTCAGAGACAGTGGGCGATGTTTAGAGACAGTGGGCGGTGTTCAGAGACAGTGGGCGGGGTTCAGAGACAGTGGGCGGTGTTTAGAGAAAGTGGGCACAGCTTGTGCTGAATCACAAACAAGCTGTCATGGCGGCGATGGAATACCTGATTATGTTAATGTCTGAATATCCAGAGTTATACAACACCACATCGGAGTTAAACAACAACTGTAAATACATCTGTAAATGGGGAAACATGGTGAAACACGAGAGTTCTGGTCAAATGTGCCCACATATAGTACTTGCCATTTCTGTAGAAAATATTTGAGATCAAATGAAGGTGCATCATTTTGTGTCTAGCCAGCTAGCAACTGTATTTCTGTCAGATGATAGACAAATCATACAATCAATGAATTCCAATGAATTGATTCCTCACTCAAAACTTTGCTTTTCAACTATTTTGGAATGGACACCTTTTTTTTTTTTTTTTTTTCCGGGGCTTCCCATCTTGTGCACCTTTCACAATCTTCACGCGCATTAGCAAATTTTTGGGGAAAAACAACCGGACATGAGTGGGAGAAACCGGACACGACTGGGAGAAACTGGACAAGACTGGGTGCAATCAACATAACATGATCACTTATACATATTAGTACTATCACTTGTACATTAGAATATATTCAGATGACATCTTTTATTATGTATATAGCATAGAACATAGATTACAGAACATTACACTGTGGAACTCTGCCCTGCTAATGCAGAAGGAACCTTCTCTTGCCAACATGGTTCAAGTTGTTTTGCCTGCCATTCTACTTTTTTTTTTGTCACTTAGCAATTTTCATATCTTGAGTGACTTACATTTTCTACATTCGTCTTAAGCTAGTTAGGTGGGATAATCACACTATTCAGTACTAGTATCTAGACCGTACTCAATGGCAGCTAAAAGCAAAGTCTGACCTGGAAGAGAAAAACATATTATAATAAAATAATTGCAAGTGTTTGTTCATGAAAGAAATGGTGGGAGTGATAGGGATTCAGAAGATTTGGGCAGGGACTCTGCTGTCCTATCTCCAAAGGGCAAGATAAGTGCTTTGAATGAGACTCATTCTAGTTATCCTTTCATCTATGAGATATCTTTCAGAGAAAACTGGATAAATGACTTTTTAGCAGTTTGCACATTTATTTGCATGCTTTTGTTGTATGAGCAAGAAAAAACAGTTTATTTGAAGAGAAGTGTTGGGGATTGTAAAACACATTAATGTGAAACAATGCAATTTTCCTTTTTTTCTGCCTCAGTATGTACTTTGTTTTCCTAATAACTAATTACCACTCTGTGACCACTCAACTACTTATCATTTACTGCCTGAAAAAAGAGAGAAGAATGAAGGAGTTCAGGAGACAACAGACTTTTTTCCAGTAGAGATTCTCCCGTAGACTTTATGGATTCAACTTTTAAACTATGTGCGCTAAGTCAACAAAACAGTAGATTTAGTATATTTCCTAAATCCATGTAATGACTTGAGTAGAAGGTGCATCCAGTAAAAAAACAGAGCACCTGCTTTTGCCATCCGAGTGGAGACATGACCAGGAGCCACTTTCCGTGACCAAAACTGTGAAAAGGGGACTTGGTAGCAGAGCCCTCCGAATGAGGGGGAGTAAGTGCAGTGGATTTGTTATGGGCACAGGTGTGGCATGCGTGCGAGAGATAAATCCTGAATGAAGAAAGAAATGTGTCAGTCATTGTGTGTGGTCGTCTGCCTCCTCCACATTCTCACCGTCGTTCCCTGTCTGCCCACCCCATCCTCTTCCACTTCCCACTAAATCTCTTGACAAATGGCCAGGCGACAGGTGTCATTAAGAGAGTTCCTTGTCCCCAGCTGTGCCTGTCTTTAGCCTGGGAGTCTGTGAGATGTTCCCTTTGTTGCAGCTGCCCATGTCAGTGTGAAACCCACCTCCTCATCAAACTGTCCGCCAGCGCAGCTTGACACGGGTCACCCAGCGGTCTGGGGTGGCACCCTTACCAGTAGCGTCTCAAGGTCTTGGCAGAACACCCAGTCAATAAAATAGAATCCGGAAGCCGTTGATTTAATTCTCTTCACAGAGCAGTTAGTCCCAGTCACAAGACTAGATGTACAGTAGATTAATAAAAGAAAACACTGAGGGTTATAAAAACACTAGATATGTCATTGTAGTTTATATTTTTCAGATTGGTAGTGGATTTAGGTGCTTTTGGCTTTGTTTATTTCTGTTTCTAATGTTGAGTCTGTTTCAGTGGGAAACAAGGGCAGTTTGTTGTGAAAACAGAAGTGGCTGCAGGACGTCTGGTCCTGTTGTTTACTACTAGGCTGTTTGAGGCTGTGGTAAAAATGGCTTTGGGGAGTGAGGGGCAAAGAGTGCAGTTCACTAAGGTGTACAAGGAGAAAACCAACATTGTTTTTGTATCCACTTTTGCATCTTGCTGCTGGGGAGGCTTGGGATTGGTAGGTAGCTAAACAAGCTCCAGGCAGTACAATTCACAGACAACCTTTGCCAAATCTCTGAACATTTATATCAGAGAATTCTCTTTAGCTTCAGCTGCAATTTCAGTCAAAATCAAGCCTTATGGCCCCCACAGGCCATATCTCCTAAAGTAGTTTGGTTTGGGTCTGTGTCCCGGTACATCTTCATTCAAACTCTAGTTCATAATCCACAAAGGTCAGGCTTATCCCAAGTCCCATTAAACAATCCATGGAAAATAAAAGATTAGAATTCAGGCTAGCCCAGGCTCTCATTAGCTGACAGCCGGGAGTTTGCAAATGGGGGGTTGGAGGGTACTATCCTCCCCTAATTAATGCTGTAGTGCACCTGTGATCACTCTGTTATTCTCTTTGAGGGAATTAAGACCTGGTGGAGTGGGGGGGGGATGTTGAAATGCTGCAGGTTGATTCTGGTCGCGGGTGTGTCTCTGCTCAGCTGACAGTGTCCTGACATCCGATCGATGAGATGAAAGGACAGGCGTATGTAGATCGGTCTTTGTTGTGTGACTGCTGGAAGCGGGCTGAGAGTTCTGCCGGCACAAAAGGGTTTGGCTGGTTGATGTAGAAGCCCACACCGACCCTGAAACACACACAGACAAGACAGCGGCCCACATCCAGAGGGTGGGAATGTTGGAGGGGAGCCAGCTAGGCTGAGTTATGTTGTCGAAGAGGTCGTGCTGGAAACCATAGCGCTGTTTATATCTGGCATGTCTGATGGTTTTCACTGTATATGAAAAACATATATCTTTCCAAAGTGAAGATAAAGACACTTATGTATAGCGTGGGTTCCTCGGGCCTGAGTGCAGGGACAAGGAGGGCTTTTGTCAGGATCCTGTGAGGCTGCTGTCATAACTCAGAGCTGACATAGTGATTCTATAGGGTTGTAATAACATCCCAAGGCCACGTCTGATATAGGTTTTATCTTTGCGACTGGTCACCTGACCTTTCTGTTTTAATGTCAAGCTTGTCTTTCACTCCTGGTAATTTTAATTCTAGATAAAACTTAGAATCGCCTTAATAAAGCCAGGGTTGCCTCCATGGAAACCTGGTGAATGTCACTCAAGTACATCTTTTTATGCGTTTTTCAGCCCCGTGTTTATGAACGCTAGTGTGTAGTTTGCCTTTCAACATTTTAAAGAACAGCCCAAGACCAGAAATTGTAAGCTGGAGAAGATTAATGATTTATGATGAATGATGTATCAATCATGTATAAAAATTATTTATTAAAAAATGACTGCCCACTGATGGTTAACAAACATGCATGTTGGATCATAGAAAAACTGGGGCTATGTTATATAGAAGTGTAAATAAAACATGATCTACTCCTTCAAGGATGGGGCTTCACCGTGGGGAAAATATATGAGAAATGTGTGGCTAGGCTGAAGCTACTAACCCAACAGGAGTATTTACAAATGCTTCAAAATGTGGGATCTGCAAGATTTTCTGACAGGATTTGAATTCTCACAAAACACATTGTCAGAATATCAATTTGTTGGTATTCAAAGGTTCGAACATAATAGCAAAACCCCTTTAGAGTCACTCTGTTTTCCAGTATGTACATGTTGAGGTGGATGTTTCCATGGGAGGTTTTGTTGAGGGTGTCCAGTATGTACATGTTGAGGTGGATGTTTCCATGGGAGGTTT
>JACXGJ010009661.1:15000-23486 GCA_016801105.1 Esox niger | reverse complement strand
GGGGAAGGCCATGCTGTATGTGGGGGAAGGCCATGCTGTATGTGGGGAAGGCCATGCTGTATCTGGCGGAAGGCCATGCTGTATGTTATGGAAGGCCATGCTGTATGTGGGGGAAGGCCATGCTGTATGTTGGGAAGGCCATGATGTCTTGGGGGAAGGCCATGCTGTATATGGGGGAAGGCCATGCTGTATGTTGGGAAGGCCATGCCTCGGTTTGCTTGTGCTATCTGAAAGCTGCAGAGTTGAGCGTTCATTGTGGTAAGAATCAGATTCGCTTGGGGGAAGCACATTTCCATATGTTGTGGAGTTAATGCCATGATATTTTTTATTTATGTGGGGGAAGGCCATGCTGTATGTGGGGAAGGCCATGCTGTATATGGGGGAAGGCCATGCTGTATATGGGGGATGGCCATGCTGTATGTGGGGAAGGCCATGCTGTATGTAGGGGAAGGCCATGCTGTATGTGGGGGAAGGCCATGCTGTATGTGGGGAAGGCCATGCTGTATCTGGCGGAAGGCCATGCTGTATGTTATGGAAGGCCATGCTGTATGTTGGGAAGGCCATAATGTATGTGGGGGAAGGCCATGCTGTATATGGGGGAAGGCCATGCTGTATGTTGGGAAGGCCATGCCTCGGTTTGCTTGCGCTATCTGAAAGCTGCCGAGTTGAGCGTTCATTGTGGTAAGAATCAGATTCGCTTGGAGGAAGCACGTTTCCATATGTTGTGGAGTTAATGCCATGATATTTTTTATTTAAAAAAAAAAAACTTAACCCCTAATGCCTAAACCCTAAATCAACCCCAAAGCTAAAACTAAACTAACACTGGAACAATCCTTTTGGTAACCATTGTAACCACACTTTTACACATGTACCAGCAAACACAAATTTCCACACACACACACACACACACACACACACATTTACACGCATAAAAATCAACATGCAATCGCATGGGTATATCTCTGTATCTTGGTTCCAGAGGGACAGTGTGACAGTTAGAATCACCAGGACACTGACTGAGGAGGAGAGGAGCATGGATCTGGACTCACTCTGGACAGAAAGAGGGAGGCATTCAGACATATGCTCTGGGACTCCTGAGGCAATCACAGGGGAAATGAAAGGGATCATAAGAGAAAGAAAGAGAGTGAGACACTATATTGCTGCCTGGCACAACATGAGGGACAATGTCTGACAGACCAACAAAGCTGTCTTATGCCTTGTGGATTGTTTGCTGTTGAAGGTTTTTTTCTTCTTGTGATTATTCTTTAACTAATTGCCCTGTAGACAGTATTGCTCATTGTTATTGCTTTAATTATGTTAAATCCCTACTTATTACCAGAGTACACATTAGCAATATGTACATTGTCAAGTCATGCCAACAATGTAATTTTAATTTGAAAGAGAGCATAAAAAGATTGAGAGAGAGAAAGGAAGCAGGAGGGAGTGAGAAAGAAAAAAGAGAGAGCGATGGAGAAAGAGAGCAAGAAAAAGTGCAAGCCAGTGAAACAGGAACACAGTGACAGTGAGAAAATGAGTTATGGGCATTCCAGAATCAGACCCTCATGTCCCACTTTGTTCAAAAGCACTTTCTATTACTTTGTTCATTTTAAATGATCGTACTCAAATACATTTTTGAGGTCTCCAGTCACATCACCCATCATTGGTCTCTGTGGTTCAGCAGGGCTGTACTGAACTAACTGATCATCAGTGTAAGCTTGCCAGCTACAGTGACAGCTGAATTTACCCTGAACACACTTTTTAATGGCTGTGTTTGTTTGTGTATGTGTGTGTAGAGGTGTGTGTGTATGTGTACTCCAACATCCCCCTTTCCTTCATCATCCCTCTTTATCTAACAGTATTTTAAATAACGTCCCTTGGGCTGGGAGTCACCTGGGTTTCATCCCAGGACAAATATGAAAGAGGGATACAAAAAAAAGAAGGAGAACAAGAAGGAGAATCAAGGAGGGAGATGGACATGCAGTACAAACGCCGGCCCCCATACACACATGTAAAGGGTTACGCAAATGCACTCTTGGTGAGGAGGAGAGAAAGAGGGAGTCTTTGCATGGATGACCCAGTTGGGCTTGTGCCAGTTAGGAAGAGCCTGGAGCCAAGGCACAGACCTGGAGACAAGCAGGCACACAATCACACACACACACACACACACACACACACAAACACACACACCATCTGGTCCTGTGCCTTTTAATAAATGGAGCAAGGCAACAGACAGAGGCGTATCCCGTCAGCCTGCCAGTGAGTTTGGAAGAACAGTAAACAGTAAACAAGGCAACAGGAAACACGTTGCCCTCACCGAAGAATGCAGCGACCCCTTCTGGCCATTTAAGATATTGCCCGGAAGTAACTAACAATGTTCAAATAATTGTGCTAGCGACAAGCCCCTGAAGCCAATCAATATGGAATTCCGCATAACGATAGTAAGACGTGTCAGTCACCTACAGCACATTAATTCCAAAGCGGGCCAGTGGTATTTGAGATACCACACAAGATTCTGAGTAATGGTGCCCAGGTCGTATATCTGAGCATTTGTGCTAAATTTCACCACACTGAATCAGAAGGGTGAAAAGATACAAATATGTCCCAGTTATAGACACCATGATGAGTGTTCCGGCAAAGTCTTGAGTCTTTATTTTAACATGAAATTATGCAAGTGATTTGTATGTATTGATGTGCCAGGCCAAGCCATGTTAACGGTTTTAATGTCATTAGCAGCCATGTTGATTAAGGTATCAATCAGCCAGATATGTCATTCACCCAAGGTTTTGTCACAACCAGGCCAGTGAATCCTGAAACGTCAGGTGTGTGTAGGACTTACGGGAGGAAGTAGACAGATACACAGACAACTTCGTCATTTAATCATGGGGGACAATAAATACAACAAATAGCAGAGAACAGTGATTCAACTCCAAGCCGCAGAGGATCTCCTCCTAAACAGGGTTCTATCATCATCATTATTCCCTCTCCGTTCTCTCTATTTCCATCTCTGTCTTTCTCTCTCGCTCCCCTGCAGTGTACAGAAGTCCTTCTGACTTTTGATCCTGACATCTGTGTCTTGCAGGAATGTCTGTGCTCTCTCTGCCCTTTGATGTAGTTCCAGGAGCTAATGGAATGTGAAAGAGACAGACGGGCACCTCGTCTGAAAAACACTGCACTCTCTCCCTTCTGTTCACTTGTGTTCACGTGTGTGTGTGTGTGTGTTGGCCCATGCACACCTACACAGCTAGCCAACAATCATCTTAGCATCCCCATGTAAAATAGATGTAAGAAAGAGACATAGACACCCTTCACAGCTCATTCAGTACATCTGACTGAATATATCTGATCAGGAACACAACACTGTCACCCTGCAGTACCTACCTGTACATTATCATAATGCTGCACATTGAAAGACTGCATCAGGGCCGCATTGTTGGTTACTTCTGGCCCATTGTTTTTGATGACAAGGGCCTGTTGTTTTTATTACAACTGGCCCGTAGTTTTTGGTTTTAAGAGCCTGTTGTTTTTGGTTACATGGAGCTGTTGTTAATAGTTACATCTGGTCCGTTGTTTTTGGTTACAACTGGCAGGTTGTTTTTAGTTACAACTGGTCTGTTGTTGTTGGTTACAAGGGCCTGTTGTTTTTGGGTTACAGCGGTGATGTTATTTTTGGTTACAACCAGGATGTTGTTTTTGGTTACAATGGGCCTGTTGTTTTTGGTTTGCAACTGAGAGGTTGTCTTTGGTTGCAACTGGCCTGTTGTAGTTTTTGATTACCACTGGTAAAAGTTTTTGGTTACAATTGTCCTGTTGTTTGTAGCCACAATTGGCCTGTCGATTTTGGTTACAACTGGGCTAATGTGTTTAATAAAAACTGGGTTAGTGTTGTGAATTTCAAACATGCAGTTATTTTCAACAACAACTGAGATGTTGTTTTTGGTACCAACTGGCCCATTGGTTTTGGTTACAACTAGGCCATTGTCTATCCATCCTTTCTCCTTCCCTCATTCTTTTACTGCTTCATATTGTGTCTGTTCACCCATGTCTCCCTCTTGCTGTAAGGTCTCTAAGAGAGCCAGGAAGGAGAGCATTTACACATTACTAATCTGACTTCTAACCCGGCTTAACTCGGTGAGACATCAAAGGCCTGACGCCCTATTGATCCTGGCGAGGCGGGATGTAGGATAGACTGAATACACAGTGTGGATGTAGGATTGACTGGATATACAGTGTGGATGTAGGAAAGACTGGATACACAGTGAGAATGTAGGATAGACTGGATACACAGGGTGGATGTAGTATAGACTGGATACACAGGGTGGATGTAGGATAGACTGGATACACAGGGTGGATGTAGGATAGACTGGATACACAGGGTGGATGTAGGATAGACTGGATACACAGGGTGGATGTAGGATAGACTGGATACACAGGGTGGATGTAGGATAGACTGGATACAGTGTGGATGTAGGATAGACTGGATACACAGGGTGGATGTAGGATAGACTGGATACAGGGTGGATGTAGGATGGACTGGATACAGTGTGTAAGATAAAGAGGGGGATAAGGGAGAGAAAGAAGAGGAGGTAGGAAAAGGGAAAGTGAGAGGGGGACAGGGGGAGAGTCGAGATAGGAAAGGGGAGAGAAAGAAGATGCAGTAGAGGGGGAAAGAGGGAAAGATGAGGAAGAAGATGAGACACTGCTGAGATATCTGTATGATCCCGTGATGGCTGTCTGAGTAGATGTAAACTCTTCAAAGCCAGGCTTGTGATAAAGCTTAGACCAGGGGGTCGACAACTAGAACTGGCCCCCAGACAATTTTTTTCTGAACTAATAGTTGGCAGACCAGAACATAATTAGCAAAATAGCAGCTTATTTCTTAAACCCTGCACTATACAGTGCCCTTCATAAGTACTGGGAAGCATCGCGATGCTCTACAGATTCTCTAATGACTAAAAGTAACATTATAACCATCCCTGACCCTTAATCTAACGATAATGTTTATCCTAACCAGATATAAACTTTTTACCTGAACCTTCTTCTAACCCTTACCTTAACTTGAGCAAGTGGTTGTTTATCAACAGTGTGTTGAATGTGTGTTGATAATATTACCACCTATAGAATATTGACTCTCAAACTGAAATGTAACCAACATTTTTTTTAAATACTTTCTAAATTATGAATAATGGGAAAAATAAACATCATTTTCAAGCCTTTTTGCAGCCTTTTTTAACTGTGGCTTGTGAAGTAGAGTTTCTGACTTCAGTGTCCTCTTCAGCAAGTGAAATGTTTACACGATTTAAATCAGGAAATAGACTTGGCCAGTCTCAAACGTTCCACTTTTTTCCCCTGATGAACTTCCTTTTTGTGTTGCCAGTGTGTTTTGGGTCATTTTCCTGTTGCATTGTGAAGCCCACTGGGTCTGATGGCATTTTCTTGACGCTTCTGTACACGACTGAGTTCATTCTGCTGCTGTCATCGTTAATTACATCATCAATAAAGATGAGTGATCCCTTTCCATTGGCAGCCATTCGTGCCCTTGCACAGGCTCTACCTCCACCTAACCCTAACAAACTTCTCCTTACCATCACTTCGGTTAAGATTCACCTTTGTCTCACCTGTCAAAGAACTGTACTGGCGGATCCCTGCAATTTTTCTTATCAGATTCCAGTATGGCCTTGGTGTTGATCATAGGTTTGCATCTTGTAGTGTTGCCTTGGTAACTCTGCGGCTGAGGTCTTCTGCGAATGGTAGACCGTGACACTTTCACATCAGCATTATAGAGGACTGACACTTATTTTAGATTTGTTTTTCACAGATCTGGGCATTTCTCTGTCATCAACTGCTGATGTTTTCTTTTTCCTGACCTAGTCATTGCCGATTGCTGAAGAGGGTGGTGTTTGCCTTTTTCAGGACATTCCAAACTGTTGATTTGGCCATGCCCATATCATCAGCTTTTGTGCTCTGGTTCTAATTGAGTTCCTCTTCCCTTTTAGCATCCAGACCGCTTTCTTTTCTTCCATAGACGTCTCCCTAGTCTTCATGTTGGATTACGCCTATTGACATCCTTTGCAGACTCCAAAGACAAAAGCAAAGGATAGAGCAGAGACTACACATTCATCTCTCTTTTATGTGAACTATCAAAGGAACGGGAAACACCTGAGCAGTTAGAAACACCTGTGAGCCAAATATCCCAATACTGAAGATCACCTAAAATGGGGGGGTGGGTGGAACTCCAACAGTGCTGATTTTCTTAGTTAATAAAACACGTGTGAAAACAGACAAAGGTAATAGTTGACATTCTTTACTTTTGCCTCATACTAATTTTTTTTATCATATTTTCATATGTCTTCAGTGTTTAGCAATTTAGCAACTTTACATTGCAAGTGCTTGGCCTAGTTTCTCTTTTTTTAAAGTGACCAGACAAACCTTTTTAGTCGTACCCTCATGGAATACAGAACGCAATGGCTCAGCCTTAGAAAATCACGGAGATTAAGAGAAGACATCACCAAATTCTTCTAGTCATAGGGGCATTAGGCACATTGTAAGATAATGTCTGTAATGGGTCTGCAGTAATAGTGGAGACACAGTGTTTCACATTTACTCATCAGGATGTATTGCGGATGCAAACAAAGCAGCTTCTAAGAACCGAATTTTGATTGGTCAAACAAATACTGAATAGTTTAGGGAATCACTGTCCCATCTAAATAGCCTTTGAAATGTAAATATCGCAAACGTTTGTCTACTAAAGATATATTGGCCAGTCTGAAATATGTCTTAACTATATCCTGGTTAACTTGGATTAACACATTGTGCCACTGGAACACAGGAGTGATGGTTGCTGATCACTGGCTCGGTATATTTGATTTTCATTACATTGAAAATCAGTAATTTCCAGCTAAAGTGGTCATACAACATTAACAATGTCCACACTGTACTTCTGATCAAATTGATGTTATTTTAATAGACAAAAAATAAAGGACATTTATAAGTGACCCCAATCTTTTGAACGGTGGTGTACATTTATAATAGACCTGAGCAATGTCATTAGAGGGCTCTTTTCACCTCAGGAGTTGTCACATGGTGCTTATATCATGACTAAAATACAGTTAATGATCAAGTTGGGACCTTCAATCATAACAGACATGCGAATTAGACAGATACAGTGGTTGTTGTTGTTTTTAGGACATTTATTATAGCTACTTGATTCCTTCCTTATTCCTTCCTTATATCTTTGATTAGCCATTGGTCAATTGTTACTATGGTCCATTAAGTAGTCACAGTGTTATGGACTATGTTTCACTGTTGTCTTACAGTATTTTCCATTTGGCCTGTGTGTACAATAGCATAAAACAACGTTGTCACAAATAAAAACCCATCACAAATGCACGACTTCTGTCTGTTTGCTCGATGAAGAGATAATTAACGTAATTAATATCACCAATGTCCACCATATGTTGACGTCTATGGTACAGGGGCCATTGGCTCCCATCAATACCAAAGCATGTCATTAAAATGTTAAAAGTCCAGTTAGATGTTCCATCTAGGTTCTAAAAAACATACTCATTAAGAATTGTGGGTCATTTTTAAATACTAGAATGCCTTGTTTTGGTCCTGGTGAGGCCTAGCCTACTAACTAATGACACAGAGGACATTTCAATCAGAACATGCACATATCTGGATTGGAATGAATGAAGGTAAAATTAGCCAGTAATAAATGTAGAAAATTGGACAAGGTCTTCCTGGAATTAATTGTCATCTTAAGAGTACGGTTCATTAAATTACAATTAAAGAGTTTGACTAAATATATCCCCTGTTCATTGGGGTATGCAGGCTTTGTGCCTTCCTTGCTTTGCTGTATAAATAATGTGCAAAACGACAGCGCGTGTGTGTCTAGGAGCTATTAATATTGTATCAAATGGATCCAGGAAGGCTTTTTGGCTGAAACGTTGTCACAGGTTTTACTCTATAAACGAGTCTGTCTATTTTTCACCATGAACACACATAGTGGTCATGAAAATTATATAAATTCATATCAAGTGAAGAGCACCGCTGAGAAAGAGGAGGCATAATTTGAGCCAAATAAAATGTTAGTAATGTTAATAATTATTCAGGATGTAAATGTTGAATATTATTGAATATATCTCCATTCAAAGTTCTTTGTGCTTCACGGTTTGCTCCACATTTTATACTGTATTTGAATGCATCAGGGACATCTATGCAAGACAGCCTCCAGCCAACATCTGCTTCCACATGTACATATATGTACATACACCCACACGCTAACATGTGCCAACAATGCAAGTACATAGGTAAGCTTACGCGCACACACACACACACACACACACACACACACACACACACACACACACACACACACACACACACACACACACACACACACACACACACACACACACACACACACACACAAAAAATACATAAAGACAGAGAGTATGAGGGATACAGATATAAAGATAAAACTGAGC